>CAKNYM010044691.1:0-10175 GCA_932195095.1 Andricus curvator | reverse complement strand
CACTGCGCATGCGCCACGTCATCGAGCAAAAATCGGTAACTTTTTACGCCAAAAACAGGTGGAAAAACTGGCACATTTTCGCGAATTATAGAAAAAATATTTTTGGGTATTTATGAAACAAATGTTTAGGACCTATAAGGTTTCAGGATATTTTAGGAGATTCCAATTGATTTTATAACATTTCTGAGGATCTTGATGATCTTGAGAAAATTTAAAAGATTTCGAAGAATTTAAAAGGTTTCAAGAAATTTTTAATTAATTTCAATAAAATCAAGGGATTTCCATTTAAAATTATCTAAGCATTTGAAATTTCAAACATTTTTGAGAACCTTAAAAAATTTCAAGAAAGTACGCAACATTTTAAAGGATTTGAAATATCTTGGGATATTTTTAATAGATTTTGAAGATTGTATGTTATTTTAATAAATTTCAATGAATTTTCAAGAACTACTTCCAAAAACTCCAGGGGATTTCGAAGCACTCAGAATATTTCAGGGCATTCATAAAAATTCCAAGGAATTGAAAAAGCTTCAGCACGTTTTAACAGATTTTTAAAAAGTTTAAAGGATTTGAATGATTTCGTAATACTTAGAAAAATTCCAAGGAATCTTTCATTTATTTCAATAATTTTCGGGCATTTCAACAAATTTCAACTAATTTAGTGTACTTCAAAAAAATTCAATGGATTTTCAAGGATTTCAATAATTCTACGGAATTTGGAAAATCTTTATGCGGTTTAAAAGAATTTCTCAGAATTTCGGAAAATATGGAACAGTTTTACAGGACTTTATAAGGGTTTAAGATTTTTCTAAAGTTTTGAAGAGATTTTATAAAATATCTTAGTATTTCAAGAGACTTCAAAGTATTTTAATAATTTTTTCAGGATTTCAGGAAACACTTGTAGTAGCCCACACTTGTAGTTATTTACTACAAGTTATCAACCTAGAAACACTACCCGAATCGGGTAGTGTCACGCTTACCCCTAGAGGCTCGCCGAAAGGGAAATAGCTTAATGGTATATATATCATCAAGTTTCACAGAATTTCGCAGGATTTCATAATATTTAAATGGATTTTAAAGAATTTATTTACAAGAAGTAAGGGATTTAGCAGGGTATCAAAGCTTTGAAAAGATTTTCAAATTTTTTTCATTTCATTTGCAATCCACCTTGAATTCTTATTAATTTATCTTAATTTCTTTTAAAGTTTTCTAAATTCACTCAATTTTACTCAATAAAATAGATTTCTTATCTTATTTTTAGTTTTCATTTAATATATCCTGAAGCTTTTTAAACTCACCTGGAATTCGTAGGCATTTCATAAAATTTTTTAGATTCCCTTAAATTTGTCTTAACCCATTCCAAACTTACAGAATTCAATGCATCCTTTCATATATTTTATTTTTCAATCCACTTAAATTATTTTGAAATTCACCTTGAATTTTCAGGTATATCAACGAATTTTTCTTCAAATTCTCTAAATTGACTCTAGTCTTAGTGAGATCAATACAATTTTGTGAAATTTTTGCAATTCATTGCCGCATTTCTCATTCGGAAAAATGTTAAGTCGACATTGAATTAGCAAAATCAATCATTTCTGTGAATAATCAGAGCTGTTTCTGTCCATCCTCCATGGGACGTTGAAAAGGATTAGGAGTGTTAACTACATTATTTTGCCAATTTTTGTGGACTTTAAATTTTTCCGAATGAGAGATAACGCAATTTTTTTCAAAAATGTGGACTTGCTGCGGGTTGTCATGACTCAACCCCAATTAATTTGTAATTTATCCTGAATTCTTATGAATTCATCATAAAATATTTTTAAACCTTGGGCATTCTTTGGAATTCCCTTACATTTTTCGAAACTCATTTCAAACTTACTAAATTCATTGAATTTTTGCATATTATTGAAATGTTATATCATCATTGAATTATTCTCACATTTCTTAAATTCCTCTTAATCCACTCGAAGTTTACCTTAATCAACGAAATTCAATTTTTTTTTCAAATACATTTGAATTCTATTGAATTTAACTTGAATTGTTGTGAAGTCTCAATAATCCAATACTTTTCAATTCGTTTTAATAAAAAAAAACAATAGTCACATTACTAATGCATTGAAATATTTATTTATTATTAATATGCATTAGTAATGTAACTATTGTCTTTCGTGGATTAAAACAAATTCAAAAGAATTGGATTCATAAGACTTGAAAACAATTCAAGTGAAATTCAGAAGAATTCAAATGGATTTGAAGAAAAAACTTATATCACATTTCGGGCTAGAAATGATTAACTTTTGGTCACTTTTTCAGTTTATATAGGCAGCCCTGAGAATAATAAATTACATAATTCAAATTGAAATTCCTTTCAATCCATTAATGAAAGATTCTACAATAAAAATGTTACAAGATTAGAATCCTGGTCTTTCAATATTATTGGACAGGCAAATAAAAAATATTAGTCTAGGAAAAGTATGGGAATTTTGAAAATTAAGTGTTGTGTCCGGCCTGGGAGGGGGGCGATTATGTAATTTTTTCACTTCTACTTCCACTTTTTCGAAATTCTTGTCAATAGTCTTTTTTTAATGTTAATTGGCACAACAATAAAAAAATAACGTGAAATTTATAAATGTTCAAGTGGAAATGAATATGAAAAAGTTACAGAATCAGCCCCCACGCCCCTTATTTTCTCACTTTCAGTTTTAGCAAGACAATATTTGTGTATTCTTTCGTAAAAATAATTAATAAATGCTTGTTGAAATAAAGCATTTCAACTTATTAATTTGCACTTCTTACGTTGAGCCACAATTTGAATACTGCAAGACCTTCCTTCTTGGATTGAGCTTTCTTAAATGATTTCCAGTCAGCATTATAAAAATAAAACTGCATCTCCATATCATGCCTATTGAATTAAAATGATGCCATGAAATTCATTATCGAACGTTTTGTCAGTGTTAGCGACAATAAAGATATCAAGATAGTAGTTTTGACTTACATAGTCTCTTTCCTCAGGCCAAACATTGATGTACTCCGTCCACTTTTTATTCGTGAAGTTAAAATAAAAATTATTATAATTATTGTGATCTTCAGTAATGGGTCTATTAATTACTCACTAAATTTGAATTAGTGAAAATTTTACTAATTGATTCACAAATTGAATCAACTTACAAGTCTCACCATGTTGCATTATCATTGTGTCAATAAAGTTAAAAATGCTACGATAACGCGTTTTTTTTAAAATAAACTTTTCAATTTTTTGTCCAATTCAAGTAGCAGAATGTCACTAGTACAATTAGCAAAATTTAAATAATTTAAATAAATAGTTTACAAATTTTTTGGAAAACTTACCTTTTCTTGGGCCCAACGGAAAATGGTTTTTTCAAATACGTAATTCCCATGAAGGGGTCCGCCAGTAACACTTGGAGGTTCTCCAGACCAATCAGCTTTTATTTCCACTGTATCATAGAATATGTACAAAAATGTATGAAATAAAATGAAGCAGAATTAAATTCATGATTTGAAATAAATAATGTTCAATACCAGTGTGACCCGTATTCTTAATGATCATTTTCGTTGGTACTTTATGAAAGTCTTTAAATTTCAATCTTTCCTTAATAGGATCTGGCACACCAACCACCTTGGAGCCGTCAACCATAGGTACTGGAGATTGAAATTTCCCATTACATTTTGGATATTTTTCGCCCCAGTTTTTTGCATCTTTATAACTGAATGTGCCTGGAAGAAACGAATAAAAATTGTAAAGCTTTTTGATAAGAGGCAATCATCTAAATATTCTCAATTATTGCTTTTGTTATTTGGATAATTTTTATAGAATCATTGCTTCTGCAGTATTCATCAAAATACAATTGTGACTCTAACGTATATCCAATTATATTTATTTTTATAGAAAATTATGAAATGTGTTTTAAAAAAGTTTGCAAAATATCACTTACTTGCTCCTACAATAAGACTGAAAAGAATAACCGATATCAAGTATCGCAGGTTCATTTCGAATCTCTGCATATTCTAAAAAAATATGAAGAAAATAATATTACAACTTTATATTTAGATATAAATTTCAATTCTTACTTCTTTCTTTGTTTTCTTGAAGATCCAGCGGTGTGATGAATAAATTTTGAAGTCTATAAATCGGATGCTAGTATCTTGAAGAAAGAATTTGCTATTCAAAAAACGACCATATATAGACCGACATTTTTATCTTTCTTATCTCGTTTTCTTATAGATTATTGAGTAGGGGAACACCACCCGCCCCCCCCCCCCCCTAGGGGAAAAAATCACATCGACTTTAACCTTCACATTCTCCATGAAAGACTCATCTTACCTCGTAAATTTTTCAATAAAAAATAACTATTCTTAATGCTTAAATAATCTCAAATTGAAAGCTAACTGTAAGTTCTTTAAACTGCAAAAAATTTAAATTGAAGATTCTCAAAATATTACTATTTAAAATTTACCAGTATTTGATTCTGGAAGACACCGTGGAGAAATTGCCCAATTTGATCCTGATTCCCGATGTGGCCCCGATCGGGTTAGCCCAATGCCCAATGATCATGGCTACTGTTGTGGTCCTAGGCGGGGCCATATCGGGCTACCCTCTGTTAATTCACAGTTAGTTTAAAAATTAGAATTAATTAAATTTAAAATTACTCCCTGTCTTAATTAGTGAATATTTAAATAATTTTCATTTCAGTAGCTAACCTAAAGTTAATTGGTTAAATTTAACTTCTCATATGCAAATAATATAAGAAATGAGAAAAAACTAAAAAAAGCCTGAATTCATTTGAACAAAATGTCTAAAAGTGTATGTTTACGGACGCATTGAATTAGTTAATAAATATACAATTATCAAGTTAGTATTAATTATTTTAGGTATTTTTTAAATCTGTTTAGAGTTTATACTTATTTAGATTTGAATTTGCCGCGCTAATCTCAAATGTATTCGATTAGTCTTCCGTTCGATTATTTGGCAACGAACGGACGAAAGGAAGACAACTTTGTAAAAGCGACGAACAGTAAACAGATAAAACGGTAAAGTCATGTGGATAAATCGCTTCAAATAATTCTCAATTCACCTCGTTAATCATTTACGTGAAATTTTTAGACCGGGGTGAGGTGTTCATATCAAACTAGAATTATCCAGCTCTATAAGATTTCCGACAGTGAACTTCGAGAAAGCGTCGACAACTTTTTGGCATTATAACCTTACTTTTTTATACGTTGCTCCACGTGCCAAAAAACTTTTCAATCAAATTGTCGAATTTTCAAACAAAAAAGATTAAAGTTCAATCCAATATTAGAATTTTCGAGAAAAAAAAATAATATTTTTTAGAAAGCAGTTGATTCTTGATCAAAAAAGTTTATTTACATCCAAAAAAGCTAACTTTTCTACAATTAAAGCTGATTTTTCAACAAAAGAGTAAAGTTTTTAAGCTGAAAAGTCTAATATTATAGAAAACAGTGACTTTAAAATAAATAAATTTTTAACAGAAAAGATCATTTTCAATAAAAAAGATAAATTTTTAACAAGCTAGTTGTATTATCAACCAAAAAGTTGAACTTTCAACAAACAAGAATAATTTTCTACCCAGAAAGACGACTTTTTAACAAAAAATATGAACTTCCTACCAAATAGTCGAATTTTTAACTTATAAACTGAAAATGGAATAGTTAAATTTTCAGATAAAAACTCTGATAAAAAATTAACTTTGAGCATGAATACCAATTTTCAACAAAATTCTTACATTTTCAACCAAAAAGGATAAATTTTCGTTTAAGAAGATTAATGTTCTATCAAAAAAGATGAATTTTCAACAAAATACATGAATCTAACGACAAGTTTCAGAATATTTTTCAAAATATTTATATGTATACCATTAAGCCATTTCCCTTTCAGGGTAGGCGTGACACTACCCGATTCGGGTAGTGTTTCTAGGTGGATAGTTTCTTGTAGTAAATAACTACAAGTCTGGGCTCACCACACCCACGATGTGCCAACAGCACTCAGTTTTCTCGAATGGTCACCCATCCAAGTACTAACCGCGCCCAACCGCTGCTTAAGTTCAGTGATCTGACGAGAACTAGATTTTTCAGCGTGGTTTACTTTATTAAGTTTACTTAACTTACTTTATGTGGTTTACTTCTTTATTAAATAAATTATATTTTAATAATATTCTTATCAGATCGGGCCTTCCTTACGGATACCCCAGTCAGGCCCTGATCGGATTAGGCGTTTCATTTCGAGTCTGGCCCTAATTGGGATACATATTTTCTCTAGGATTGCAATTAAAATTATTGTGTGTGTATATATATATATATATTCGTTATTTTATTTAAAGTTTCATATGTATAATACTATGTAACCCAATGTTCAAAAGGTGTAAACCGTAAATAAACTAAACTGAAATGTTTGGAAATCTTTTAATTTTGAATCTTTTGATTTGAACTATTTACAATTTTCAAATGTGCAGTGTTTTTAGTACTTTCAGAATTATTAAATTTGTACGTGCTATGGTTTGCTATTCTTCAGTTTTGGGAATTTGCAATTTCAAATTGCACAATGTGAAGCTGGATTCTGATTTGATATTCTAAAATTTTATAAAATGAAAATTCAATATTATTCCATTTTTAGTACTAGGAACATTCTAAATTAAAGGAATTTCAGTTTTATTTTTATTTGTCTGCCCGTTAACTAATCCAGTTGAATATCTCATCACTTTGGTTGAAAATTCATCTTTTTGTTTCAAATTTTTAATTTTTAATTGAAAATTTAATTATTCCAGTTGAAAATTCAAGTGTTTCGTTGAAAATTCGTTTTCTTTTGTGTTGAATATGACTTTTTTTAACAAAAAATTTGTTCAATCCAGTTAAATATTCCATTATTTCAGTTAAAAAAATTTCTTTGTTTGAGGATTAATTTAACTGAAAATTCAACTCATCAATTTTTCGTTAGAAATTTATCTTTTTCTGTTGAAAATTCGTCTTTTCCGTAGAAAATTAATTTTGTTGAAAATTCATTTACTTTTGTTTCGAAATATTTTATTAGTATTTTTTAGTTGAAATTTCGTCTTTTTTTGGGTAGAAATTTAATCTTTATGGTTAAAAATTCACCTTTGTGATCGGAAGTTCAATTGTTCCAGTTAAAGGTTCATCATTTGAGTTAAAAATTAATCCTTTTGGTTTGAAATTGAATAGTTTCAGTTGAACATTCATCATTCTAGTTGAAAAATCATCACTATGGTTAAATATCTAACTATTTTGTTGAAAATTCATTTTTTTAGTTAAAACTAATTTTTTTAACAGTTCCAATTTTTGTTGAAAAATTATGTTTTGTAGTTGAAAATTCAAGTATTTGATCAAAAATTAATCTTTTTGGTTTGAAATTCAACTATTTGGTTGAAACTTAATGTATCTTGTTGAAAATCCGTCTTTATGGTAGACAATTAATCTTTTTGGTTTAAAACTCATCTTTTTTGGTTAAAAGGTAATTGACTGGGTTGAAAATTCAACTATTTTCTTCACAATTCATTTTTATGGTTAAAGATTAATTTCAAACACTGAAAATACAACTAATATAACTTTTTGGCCCCAAAAATTATCCTCATCTACAATTTTAAAAAATTGTTATATGTTGTTCCGGGTGTCCAAGGACAACTTGAATAAAACTAAAATTAAACTAAATTATATATCATAAGGATATTATAATCTTCCTACTATAAGGACAAAATAGTAGTTAAAATTTGACTATCATTATTTAAAAATAAGATATTTAATACCTTATTGTTCTCAATTATTGTAGCTTTCAAAGAAACAAAATTGAAAATTGTTACATCCTTTAGGTTTTAATTTGAAAATTTTCAACCTGCAGTCTTTTACTAGTCTTACTACGTACAGTTTTTAATGAAAAATTACTATTTTTGGCGCTTAGATAATCTCATATTAAAAGCCTTTGAAATTGAACAATTTTCACTTCGTAATCAGATAATTTTTTGACACGTTGAAAGTTTAAAAATGTATCATTCATGAACTGCAAATGTAAGTTCTATAAAGATTAACAGATTGTAATTGAAGATTTTTGAACTATAACAATCTGAAATTTATTAATATTCGACTGTGGGAGACTTCATGAATAAATAATTCTGTTTTTATTCGTTAGGTTTTGAAATAATTGTTTTCATTGAAAACATGGGTCTTTTGGACATGAATTATCTCCTACGCATCAGCAAATAAAAAGCTGTAATAATGTGTTTCTACAAGCCACTATAATGTATCTATCTGTTCATAATTTTTGTGTTTTCTCTGGGATTTTAATTTAAAAGATTTGAATGCACTATTCTATAAAAGTCTAATCTTTGAGTAATCAAGTTATAAATGGTTCAGTTTTGACAGCTTATAAATTTGAAAATATTTGGTTGCAAGTCTCCTAATTTCTAATTGTTCAGTTCGAACAAATAAAAATGTAGAAGTGTGCTATCATTCAGCAATTTAGTATTGTGAAATTCTAAAAACTTGAAATTCGAAATGATTCAATTTTTAGTATTGGGAACATTTCAGATTACAGGATTTTCAAAACAATTTCAGCTTTTAAAACACGGTCTAATTTTGAACACCTTAAAATAAAATGTATGCAAATTAGGTAAAGCTCATATGTGATAAATTATACATAATTATTCTGAATTTATAATTTACAGATTTCAAATGTTTTAATTTTTAGTTTAGATGTTTCAAAATCTGAAAAGTTCTGTGTCAGATTTTCTGCTGTAATAATTAATCGAATTTCATCATTTTTCTGTGAAATTATTTTTAACGTGAATAAACGAAAACGAAGTAGATTAAGTGTGTAAATAATTCTGTTATTCATTTTGATGGTGACATAGCCTCTTTACAAGTTTCACAATATTACCTTCGGGTAGCATTATTTATAGACTGAGGCTTCTGAGTGTTTCCACAAAGGTGAAAATTAATAATTAGTTAAATTTTTCCTATTCAGATCAGGAGATATGACCGGAAAAAATTTTTGAAAACCAGATGAAACCCGGAAAATGACCAGGAATTTTTTTCGGACAGTTTAATGTTCATCCTGCAATATTTTCAAATATACATACTGAGAACCCTGAGTTAAATTCTCATCATAGCCTTGCTATGTAAAAAAACATTACAATTTAGTCCTTTTGATTCGAAAATTATCAAAATTGCCTCAAATATGGCTAAAAATAGCCATTTTTGCACTTTCAGGTTAGGATATCTCAAAAACCTGACGTATAGGAAAAATTGGGATAACGGATTCGGTTTTAGGATACCAAAATCCTTCGGGGTCACATAGTCCGGTCTTTGGCTTTAAATTTTGTCGGCCTGTGTTATTCTTCATTTGTAAAAGTAGCTTTATATTACTATATTTCATTATGTTGTTGACAAATTCATTTTTTTTGTTATTAAATTAATGTTTCTAACTGAAAATTTAACTGTGTTATTTTTTGTTGAAAATTTGTTTTTTCTTTGGCTGAAAATTATTTTTTTTTACTGTAAATTCAACTCTTTCTGTGGAACCTTAAACTATTTTGTTAAAAATACTTTTTTTTTGGTTGAATTTTTTTTTTCTGAAAAAGTAACTATTCCTCTTGAATATTCATCATTTGAGTTGAAAATTCATCAGTTTGGTTCAACATTTTCTTTATTTTTCTGTGAAAAATTAATTTTTTTCAACTGAAATATTGCCTTTTCCATTTTTGGTTGAAAAGTGATATTTTTCAGTTTAAAATTCAACTATTTGGTTGAAAATTGATATTTTTTAGTTGAAGATTCAACTATTTGGTTGAGAATTTATGTAGGGTGTTAGAAAGTCTTACTTTTTGTACCCACAATTAATTTTACCGGAATATGCACTGCAAGTATAAAAAGATAAAATAAAAAATTGTCTGAATTATTGTACCAATTTGTGAACTTTCGAGACAAATTCAAGAAATTATTGATTAGGTTTGTAGGATATTATTCAATTATTTAATTAATCGATGGTGCTCATATATTTGAAAGTATCTCGCAATATAATGTCTCAAAGCTTTCCGAATTAAACATATTAATTGAATCCCTAGAAACTAAAAAAAATATTAATTAACCGTAAGTAAAATATACTCAAAAATACTTATTCGTAGGGTAATGGA
>CAKNYM010044690.1:0-29821 GCA_932195095.1 Andricus curvator | reverse complement strand
GGCCCTAGTCGGTAATCGGTAATATATATGGCGATTTCTGCACGGGTTGTTGAATTAAAAACACTTTTAAATTTCAAATTATTCAATTTTAAATGATTTTAATTGGAAGTGATACAAGTTTAATTCCTTTTAATAATCTATTCGAAAAACTGTCCTTTTTAAAATTTTTATTTAATCTAAAATTGCTTGATTTGGAACGTTTTTAATTAAAAATTGATCAATATACTTTTTTTTTAATTTGAAGTGCTTTCAATACGAAATTATTACTTATTTTTTTCAAAAATTTTAAGAACTCCTATAATACTCAAAAATGTGTTTAATTATGGATTTTTGAATTATTTATAGTTTTGATGTTAGGAAATAAAAATCCCAAGGACATGAACGCGCTCTTCGTGCGCGTGCATTTATTAGTCTTTATTATAACCTTTCCTCTAGTTTACATTTACTTTTTACAGTCAGCCGCCGAAATTTTTGTATAACTTTTGCTCAAGATTCGTCAAAAACCATAAATGGGGCAGGGTTCTTATTAAAACCCTGTCTCAAAAATTCTTTAAATATGATCGAAAAGCTATTTCAATTCCAAAAAATTCTAACCACTCCTATTGACCGTATTTCGAAATAAATTTGAACCAAAAAGCGACCGTTAGTTGTTACCCCAACATGAAGGATAATAACCCACAATAGAAAAATTGAAATAAATACAGAGAAAGGTCGAAAGAAAGAGTGAAATATGCAGGCTCGAATCATCTGCATATCTAAATAATCGAGTTGTATGTGTTGTGCAAAGAGAAGGAGGAAACGGGAGAGAGAGAGAGAGAAACAGCATAAGGGAGATTGAAAAAACAAGAAAGAGTGAAGAAGAGTGAAAAAGAGGGAGAGAGATAAAGAAAGAGGTAAAGGGCCCATGATAAAGACAGGGGGAGGGAAAAAAGGAGGCAGACAGAGACAGAAATCTGTTGTAGAGAACGAAAAGGACGAACGGCGTGTGCGCAGTGTTCATCGGGTACCCGGCGTTCCTGATTTGCATTGCAAATCCTCATTGGGTTCCTTGAACCAGATCCGATTGGCTGCTGCCAGTACCGCGAATCTAGATCTATCTCTTTCTGCATTGGCCTTTAATCCCGGGGACGCGCGTCATTGATTGTCGATTGAAAATCACCC
Source organism: Andricus curvator (assembly GCA_932195095.1). Taxonomy (NCBI): domain Eukaryota; kingdom Metazoa; phylum Arthropoda; class Insecta; order Hymenoptera; family Cynipidae; genus Andricus; species Andricus curvator. The sequence continues at coordinate 28,660 of CAKNYM010044690.1, read as the reverse complement.
CCACCCCCTTAACCACTTGTATCTTTTACTTCCCCCCACCCGCCCCTCTTCGATCCCTTAAAGCGCGTTTTAGTTTGCCTTTTTCTTCTTGTCTCTTTCCAAGTACCAAAGAGCTTTTCAACCCCGTTTAACGACGCTGCTCGCATTATAATCGACACCCGGCGAGTGCATCGGCAGCTGTCGATAATGAATCGGGCACACGGGACGTGTCTTCTTGGTCTGATTTATCGACTGATTTGCATTCGCGGAATCGGGGCGAAGCAGGCGAGCATCGTTGTTGAACGAGGGTATACTTCCGGAAGGCTACTGGTTAGTTGATTGCGGACCCACGACACGATTTGGAGAACGGAAGTTGTTAGTGTTGGCACAAAAAGGAGAGAGATTTAATTTTTTTTTTTCTAATTTTATATGCCAAGTCGACACATACCATACATTTATTAATATTCTCTAAACTTGAATCAGTGGATTGTCACTGATTCTCAGATAATTTCTTTTCTCGCTTAAAATCAGTGAAAATCCACTCTCAATCAGTGAACTTTTTGAACGCTTCAGTGTCGGGAACTGAAAATTTCACTGAATTTTCACTGATTGCCAATAGATTTTCACTGATTAAAATCGTGAGAAAAGAGTTATTGTGAGAATCAACGAAATTTGATGAGGAATCAGATCAATTTCACTGATTCAAGTTTAGAGATAGCGGTATGCAGAAGCTCGCAAGCTCGACCCGACTCGCGTGAGCTTTTCATATCCAAAAAAGATCGTAGCTCGAAAGAAATCTCACTGCCAGAAAAAAGCTCTCAATGCTCTCAACGGCTTGTTAAACTTGCACTGGCTCATAGTACTCGAATGATTTTAATCTTAACTTTTTGTAAATGTTATTATAAATATATTGATTGTTAATCATGATTCGCAGTAGTGAATCGCTACCAAGTCAAAAAAACGCGAATACCTATCTTTTCTCGCAATAAAGTTAGTAGTTATCGTACATGTATTGGATATCTCAGCCAATTTTTCACCGATTTGCATAAAACCTTTTGGAATCAATAAAAAATCGCAACAAAATATTTTTTGCGTGTATAATTTCCACATGTGCTGAACTGGATTTAGCAGATTCAGAAAACATAAGAAATGTATCATGCCTTCGTAGAAAAATCTTTTACAAGAAAGTACGACATTTATATACAATAAATTTTAATTTTTTGTTAAAACCTGTACAAAAATTTAAAAAATAGAATGAAATACAAATAGATACTTCTTTTTATTTTCTTGTATCTTTTTATAGAAAAGTAAAAAAAAAATAACAATCAAGTACAAATATCTACAATTTGAAAATTTGTAACTTTTTTTTTTAATTTGGGCGTTTGATTTCATCAAAACACTTTTAATTTTACGTACATTATTCTGCCGACCTTATGAAAAAACTGTACAACTGCATTTTTATCAAAAATGAGTTTCTTTATATGGTTGGATTCGTAATGAAAAAACGAATTTAACGATGCTAATCATTATTACAAATTCTAATTAAATCTCGAGATAATTAGCTCTCAATTATCATATTTACAGCGATTTCCGAGAATTCCTGATGAAGAAACAATACATCTGCAGAAACTGTAGCATATCTACACGAATTCCAGGATTTGGGATAGTGCTGAGCCCTCAGATCCTGATAAAAAAAAAACACATCTGCGCAGATATGTTTTGCTCATGAGGATCCCCGATCTTTCTGCAGTCCGATTTCCTGAAATCAAATAGCACAAGTACATGTTAAGTTTCATTACCCGGATTCTAAGGTAACTTTGAGCCACCGATCCTTCTTTTCAATAGCACATCTGCATTTTTTATTTGCAAAGCAAAAATAATTCAAGTTGATTGATAATATAATTTTTATAATTATCTGAAATAATTATAGAACAATTAATTGTAATTTAATAATAAATTTATAATTACATCATAATTTTATTTTTTCATCAATTTTTGGAAAATTTGTAGTTGTTAAGTTTCTCCAGTAGGAAACTCGGAGGTTCATGAAGGCTGATTCCTGTATTCGGCAGAACATCTGCGCAGATGTGTTTATTAGTAAGGATTCTCGGCGACTTTGTGCATTAATATCTAGCACATCTACATTTTTACATATAAACAATTGGATTTCGCCATTTTTTGTTTGTTTTAATGAATAGAGCATGTCCGATTTACCCAAGAACAGTACTTTTTTCAAAAACTCTCATACGTTAAAAGGTACAGATGCAAACGCGTTTTATTGAATATCTCGGTTCGTTTCAAATGCAGTTGTACAGTTTCTTCATCAGGACGGCAGTATTGTGAAAATTAAAAATCTTTATATTATAATAAAAGATTTCACAAAAGTTGAAATATTAAGACACTGTACTAAGAATGATGTTGTAAATTGTTGTATTTAAATGACGAATCCACAACAAATATATTAAATATTTGCCAAGAACTTTTACTATTTTGAAATAAATCATAGATAAAGCAGAAATTTTAGTTGTGCTAAATTTTTTTACATGAAAATCTTACCTGGATACCCACCACCTATCAAACGTAATTTTAATGCAGAAGGAAAATTAAAAAAAAAAAAGTACAACAAACTAAAACCATTTTTATAGGAATCTACTAATAAATACAATAAATTCCAACAAAAATGACAGTAAAGTCAACAATTTGTTCTTTTCCGACCTAGGGTGACAAATATCTTGATTATTGTAATAAGATAATTTTACAGTAAGATGTGTAATTGATCGCTATTACAAAAAAAAAGCTTCTATCTTTAAACTTTAATGGAATGGTAGAATATTAAAAGACAATAATCTTTATCAAACAACTAAAAACTTACATTTGGAGCTTTTTTTATATATATTTTAAAAATACTTAAAACTTAAGTTTTCTATAATAGCGATTAATTACACATCTTAATTTGAAATTATCTAACTGCAATATTTTAAATATTTATCATCCTAGGTCTAAAAAGAAAAACTTTTTTGATGAAAAACTTTAAATTCCTGTAGATTCTTGTAGTTTTCCTTTTTCTAAATTCATGTATGTAGAAAATGAAAACTACAATAAAATACAACAATATATCGAAGAAGTACAAAATTAGTTTGAATAATATACAACAGTTATACTTTCCTGTAATTTTGGTTATAATGTATTGAAATTGATTGTAGGTTCCTGTAAAAATGGTTTCAGTTTGTTGTACTTTTTTGTAAACATTTTTCCATCAGGGTTTTTAGTAATTAGACACACCTACAGCCTATGTAACTATTCAACCACTATTCAACCGACTGGTAGCAAAATTTCAAGATAAGTCTCTTGGAAAGAGTTTTTCTTCTGGTTTTTTGAATTTTTGACGCATTGATTAGTTTCTGAGATTTAGTACTTTTTATGAAGAAAAGACGATTTGTTAGTAATTATACACACCTACAGCCTATAAACTACGCAACTGATTGGTAAAGTTTCAAGATAAGTCTGTTGGATGGAATACTTCAACCGTTTTTCAGGAATTTTTGATTCATTAATTATTTTTCGATATTTAGCACTTTTTATAAAAAAAATAGATTTCTTAGTAATTAGACAAACCTACAGCCTTCACTATTCAAAAGATTGTTACAAAAATTTCAAGATTATGTGTTTTGGATGGAGCTCTTCATCCATTTATCAAGAATTTTTAATTCATTTATTATTTTTCGAGCTTTTACACTTTTTATAGAGAAAATTCGATTTTTCAGTAGTTGGATCTATCTATCTAGATATATCAGTCTATACCAATGCCAATTATATGCATGATATTGTGTTGAGTATTAAATATTTTTATCACTTTGAAGACACTGACTAGTATTACGAAATTTTCTGTAAAACTAATGAAAAACTAAAAACTAAATGTGAGTTATTCATCTATTGAATACAATTGCTCTGAAATTAATTAAAAGTTACCGAAAAAGATCCTATAAATAAACTTGCAATACAAATGTTTTGAAAAATCGACTGATTGTGAATTTTTTGATAAATTACACATTATGCAAGAATTCGGACGAGAAAACTATTTTCGTGAGCCTAACTATTATAATTTTTTTCGAACTGTCTACTGTTACTGAAAATTCTATAATATTAGCCCTAACGCTATACTTGATCAGTTAATTTGATGGAAAATTCTGTAATAATGAATAAATGAGCCTTTTATGCGAAAACTGTTGAACTAATTAATAATCCATGGGCGGGTGATTTGGCGCCAACATTGAATCGCATATGCTATACTTGGTCAGGTTATGTGTTGGTTTGAGTTATTTATTACCTCGATGTGTCACCTCTAAATTGACTTGAAATTAAAATAACCTGTTACAAGAGAGCTATGTAATTTTAATGTAAGTAATGCAATTAATTTGATTATTATTATATTACAATATCAAACAATAAAAGTGGGCTCCAAATTATACTATAATTATAGCCAAGACATCAAGCTACCTGCTTGATGAAAGAAATTTTCCTCACGATTGTATATTTTTCTTTAAAATTACCTTTTTCTTTTAGGTGCGCCAACGTACCCTCCTCTCCCCTATCATCATAACTGCTATAAAGTTTTGTATTTTATTCTAGTACTTGAATGGAAATTCTACATCTAATAATTTTTTAGAAGTAAAAATTTAGTTTTTTTTTTAAATGTTAAGACAATCATTTTAAATTTTGTATGAAAAATTTCAAGGTATGTGCGGGAACCATAATCAACCAACAATCATATATGCAAGCACCTTTCATCTAAAGTTGGTTCAGCCTGCTGATATATACGTATACCTAATACACTATGGATACACGATTGAATGGTAAAAGCATGTGACTAGTTGAAAGTCGTCGATTGAGTACCAGTCAATCAGAACCTGGTAAATCATCGAAATTTACTGACACTGACGACTCCTCTCGCTCTCTCTCTCTCAATCCCGTGGAGACATACATTTTTGGAAAATTCAATAAATGTGGGTTGCAGAAAGAAAAGAATGCAGGATACATGAAAAAGGATAAATTTACTAAATTTCAGAATGCTAATCTGTAATTAATCCTTTTTCCTTTTCCTCTTTATTCATCCTCTTTCTCGTTCTAAAATGTCAATAAATCCGCAGATTTTCATAAATCTCAGCATTAGGGGTCTTTTTTTAGGCTAGTGAATGTCAATTTTGATAATGACTCTAAAAATTTTTTTGGCGGATCCAATTTGGCGACATAAATTCTTTAAAACTTCAATAAAGCAGATTTTTGTGAAAATATTGATGTTGATTTTTTCAGGGATTTGTACGCAACTTTCGTTACGTTACGATACGTTACATTCGGACGGAAGAAATTTTTTGTTATTTTGGTAATCGTTGATGCAATGAACAACAAAAATTATTTCTAGTTTTGTTTCGTTTCGTTTCTCAAAAGAACAAACTATATTAAATAACGAATTAAATGTTTCTAAGTAATGGGCATTAATAATTGTATTAATTGAATACCCGAGAAAATTATATGGTGGAGGATTACTAGGATTCAGAAGGAGACCTACTGGATCGAATTTTAACACTCGCGAAAGGCATTTCGGGGTAAATCCACGTGGAGAACCACGTAGGACTCCTCGTATGTTAAGGAATTCTACGTGAACTTCGGATGGTAAAATGAAACGATTCATGTGGAAATTGCACGTGAAATTCCTCGTGAATTTCCACGTGAATTAAAAAAACTACATGGATTCACTACCTGTAGAATTATGGAACGAGATATATTATTATAGTATGCGGGGTACTTGAAATTAAAAAATGACATCAATTTTTGCGCACCTTGTACGGCTTACGAGATATTTGAAATTGAAAATTAGGTTTAACATTCCACGTGGAACTCCGTGTGAAAGAGCGCGTCAAATCCCACGTGGAATTTCCACGTCGATTGTTTCAATTTATCACGCGAATTTCACGTGGAATTCCATGTACGATTTGATGCGGAGTTTCACATGGAGTTCATCTGGGAGAATTCAACAGGTCACTCAAACATATTCTTTGAGGCATTATGAGATCATGCGTTCATGAAGTCTAAATTTCTTTCTGGAAAAGTAAGAATAATATGGTTTCACCAGGGATACGTCTTGAAACTCAACTCGCTTTAACCCAGATGTCATTAGAAAAAACACCCACCATATGGTCTGGAAGTCTTGATTATCAGCGAACTACAAACATATTTTATAGGATTCCCTACGTCGCTCAAACATATCTACGTAGGATGAATTCGAAATTCTTCAAAAAATTTAATACATTAAATTTCTATTTCTAAATTCTCGAAGAATATGTTTGAGCTACCTGATGAATCCTCTGAAGCACATGGATGAACGTAGTTCTCATAATTACGTTTTTTAGATCCCTTATGAGTGATAACGGCGAAGTGCATCCGAAGAATGATAAGACCGAGGATAAGACTCGACCTGGCAAGCCTCTTGGTGAACGCGAACCATCGTTGCTTTTTCCGTGACTCGATCGTTTCAGCCTTCGTAGGAATGCAGGGTGTCAAAATTACTCAAGGAATATGTTTGATTCTGCATTTCTGAATGCGATATTTGCTTCTTCCAGACAACAAATACAGAGGCTGAAACTAAACATTGTAAAACTGTAGTTGCAAAACCTAGAACAAGTAATATCGCATTTTTAATACAGAATTAAGGTATCCGGTATTCAATTAATATAATTATTAATAGTCCCTACTTAGAAACGTTAATTTCGTTATTTAATTTAGTTTCGCCTTTTCATTAACGAATTGAGACAAAAGTAGAAACGATTTTTGTTGTTGATAACAATATCATTAACGAAAATAACGAGATTTTCTGTACACAGTTCTGCAACGTAACGAAACGGAACGCATTATTTTTTTCCGTTTCGTTTGGATCCCTGGATTTTCTGCGCTCCTGAATACGAATTTGGGATATCAAAATAGAGTAATTTTAAATGACAAATCCAATATGACAAAATCAATGTTTTTAGGATCCAATAAAAGGGTGAGCAGGAAGAAAATAATGGAGAATTGCATATGACAAAGTAGAAATTTCCTATATTTTAGAATGCTTCCATCTATGCCGTTTACCTTTCCCCTCTTTGTTCCTCGATCCTCTTTCTCTTTCCCGATAATTTTTTTTTCTTTCCCTCTCAATGAGTTTTATTTCTCTGTTTAAGCGAGGTGTGGAACAAGGTTTCGAGCTAAGGAAGGGTGGCTATGTGGAAAGGGGTGCTCCCGGCCTCTCATTGTCGTTACGATCGCGGAATTTGCATGTCGACGTGGGCCACGACGCGTGCGGCTTCATGAGGGGAGCGCCTATTGGCTTAGCCTTTCAAACATTCGCGAATGCTCACTTTTTGAAACGTATGGCTCGAGTCCACAGAGAACGGTGTTGGGTGTTGGGTGTATGGAGGGTAGGTCATCGGGAGAGTAGTGTCATCGACAGGGGACCCGGGTTTGGTCCGATCGGCTTCATCGTCGGAGGAACGAGTGTAGATCTAACAACACATATGCAAGCACATAAGAGAGTAAGACCGTGTATGGTAGGATTGGTAGGCGCTTTGGTTATGAGACCTGGTGATTTATCGACATCGCCGCCCTAGAGCCGATTTGCATATTACGTTTTCGCATGCTGTCGCCGCTGCTGGATGACGTGCAGCCTTTTTTCCAATGCCTAAATGGAGCTTGATTTTTATGGCTTATGTAGCCAAAGAAAAATGATGGCACTAGTTATAGACATACTTGCCTGAATCGTCATGTTATGGTCGCTCTTTATGCGCGTTTTGAATTTTTTATTGAGTTCATGCTGCTAATTGTGAATCAGTCATAAGAAATTATTTGAAATCTACCTCAATACTTTTAGAAATAAAATGTGATATAGGATTACGGAAATTCATAAAGGTTGGTTGCATAGTTCGAAATTAGAAAAATACTTTCCAAATATTTAGATTTAATATTGCTCATATTTCTTAATTTAATAGGCTCCTGAGTTTTGATGGAATGTGATTTTTCACGCTTCACGTTGGACGCCAATTTGTAAAATCTGCAAGTCTAAATTGAAATTTAGATTCTATAATTAAGCAGAAACAGTTTGAGCTCAAGCATGTAGAACCAGAGAGTGAAGGGACCCCATTTTATATCGTAAAAGATGTCGATAAGAATCTAGAATTTAGCAGCATAAGCCTGCGAGTCACGTATGAATGGACAGTTAAAGCCCTGTTTTAGTGCGGCGACAAAGCTACCGCGCTTCAAAGTTTTTCACGAAGTGGCTCCTCCTTGTATTACGCGTATATATTTATATTCTTGATGGTAATTCACCACTCATCGTCGGGATCAATTCTAAAATTCAGTAAAGTAGACGTCAAAACGACGCTTGAATTTTAAAATCGATTTTAAATCCCTTGCCACGAATATAGGAATAATTTTGCACGTGTGGCGCGAAATTCAAATTAGATAAATATATTGTTAGTTGCAAAATAAAGACAATTTTTTAACTCCGGTACGTTTCAATTTATTTTTTCTTCCATTTATATACATGTACGCAATTCTGATTTAATTAATAAGCATATATAATTTCGAAATTTCGAAGGAATAAATTAGCTGCCAGTGCCGAAACAGCTGAGTACAGGTTAATATAGAAGCATCAGAAAATTTTAAGTACACTTTCAGCACATCATTTTTCACTGACGCGAGCAAGCACTGCTACATTAACTGAGGTAATTTTCGTTCCAAAAATTGGGTCCCTGAAAAAAAAGTTTTCTATGTTTTCAAGAATTGAAATGATATTACTTATAATGTAATTTCAAATGAGAAACATTATTTTTAATGATAAAATTTCAAAACTTCCTGAAAACATATAAGTTAATCATGACTTATGTTTTCGAAGAAAACAACCCCTACAATTTTATTGTTTCCAATTTTGATGAAAAGTCAATAATCTTCAAATACAGTTTTTGGTTTGAAAATTAAAAAAAAATGTTTTAACGATATCAGCCATCGGAAACTTTACTTTAAAAATTGAAAACAGTAGTGTTGTAGAGGGTTTAGAGTACGGAAATTTGCAGTTTCATTGCAATTAATGGTCTGAAATGGCCCCTAAACATTTTTTTCTCCTGGAATAATATATGCACTGGATTTCTTCGACAATATAAAAGGAATATTCTACATAATGAACTAATTAAAAATATTTACACCGGGTTTCAGGAAAAAATCTTGAATTTCGAAATAAAAAAAAATACACATGTTTTATAGTTTAAAGATTTCTACAATACCTTAAAACGTATGTTTACCTGCCATTTATCTGAAAAATATGAATTAATGTCGATTTTTGTTTAATGCTCAGACAAATGTTGATTTTTTACAATTCGGGATATCTTTAATCGTATTTTCCACAAGTTATAACAGCTAGGAAGTGCTTTTGATCTTCTTAATTCATAAGTATAGAGTTGTAATTTTGGATTAAAGAAAGATCACGCTCAGCAGCATTATTAACAACTTTAATTTTCAGGACTTTCTTTTGAGCCTCGATGTAGTCCTCATTTTCGGGTAAAAATTCCGGATCTTTATTCACAAATTCCTCGCAGATGTTCATTTCCGAACCTCCTTTATTTAACGCTGCTACCATAGATTTTTTTTACTTCCATTCGTACAGAAGGTTCAAAGAAGGTTCAAAGGCCTACGAGTTTTTGATTAATGTACCATAAAATGCAAGACATCGTGGTGTATGCCGCTTCAGAAATTTTTGGGTTGATGGTTTTGTATAGTAACAAGTCTTTCATAAATTGCAGGTCATTTGATGGCGCTAATGTCGATCTTTGACACGTAAAGCAATTTTTACTATAAATACGTTAAATTTCTGCAAAGTTGCGAGTTCAGTAGAACTAAGTTTCAACTGATCTCAAAATAAGTCAATTTTAAGACTATAAATGATTTTTGTCATTGACCTAGCTCCATGAACGGCTCCAGGAGACATAATGCTGATTCTTTTTTTGGATCCCTCACCCAAAAATAATAACGTGAGTTGCAGTACTTCTTTGTAATCGTCTCGTGGATGAAATTTTTTTTTTTTTTTAGTTGAACGAAGCTGATCAACTCTTGTTTCACCGGTATAACGAGATTAACTATGCTCTGATCTTCTAACGCAGATGTGTAACACGATTGATTAATATTCTTCTATTCACTTTTACTTTTTTAAAGATTTTAACGTTTGGTCCGCGTGATGGTCCAAAAAGAGCAGTGAAAACTGAACTAATAGGTAATATATTCCATTACGTGGTGCCTGCAAGCTAAAAGAAGGAGAGTTTTGCCTAATTTTTCTTTCAGAAAAGTACAAGCCCCCAGATTTTCACCAGAAAAGTCTTGAAATAACTCATAGACTGCTTGAGCTTCACCCCTTCCATTATATTAATTGCCGGAACACCTAAGCGTTTCATTGTATCTTCTCCTGAGATAATAAATGCTAAACAGTCAATTTTTTTTTTTTTTTTGAAGTTAAGGCTGGCTGCAACTTTCCATCCAAATGAACTGTCAACAACACATAAAGGATTAAAAGATTTTTTAATTTCCTCTGCTACTTTTTCACGATGCTCTTGGAGTTTTGATCTGATGGTTTCAGCATATACATATTTCGAAATTATATATACACAGCTTTCCTATTTGTAACTTTTGTTCTATATAAGGCAGCACAAAGGTAACCTGTCATAACATTTATTTTTCGCCTTTTTTGTTCGACATAAGATGGACCGGGATCAAAATTATCGAAAAGTTGGAATTCGACTTCTGAATCACTACTTTGACTATTGCTTTATAATAAAACTTGATTTGCTTTTCATTTACGCAGAGTATTTGCAGTTTTCAAATTATCAAGCCTTTATTTATCCTTTTGTTCTGTTGTTACTGATTCTGACTCTTCAATCATTATTCCCATTTTTTGGCTCTGAGCTCTTTTATTTTTTCTCAAATTAGCTAAAAAATTTTCTTGAGGAACACTAATCTGTGTGCTGTCTATGAAAACTATATCAAAAAGAGTATCACGTTTATTAGTAAAAACTTTTGGCTTTCTGACACTTTCTGATTTTTCATATTTATCTCTTTGTCAATTTTTATATTTGCTGTGAAGCTCCTTATAACTTTGGCGATTACGTTTCATTATAGCCTGTGTGGAATTCCTAGCTTAACCTAATGATGAATTATTTCCCGGCTTGTTTTCCGTGCACTTTCTTGTAAATATTAATTCTCTTGATTGTGAAAGTGCAACAATTGCCGTAAGACTCCACATCTTGTGGGCAAACCACCAGCTTCCTTAGTTGAATCACCCAAGAGCCAAAACTTTTCATCTTCTTCTAAAATGTGGGTCATTTTATGTATATACTGAAAATATTTTTAATAAAAAATAGGACCTGGGAAAAATTGTCAGACTTTTCATTGTAAATTCAAATCATAAATATGTAACAAACCATTTATTTATTTCTCTCGCATAGTATAAAATGTTATGCCAAAGTAAATCCAGTTTGACAGACAACGATAAGAAGCGAATGATTAATGTTAATCTTTTTCCCTTAAGATTAGTGAAAAGACTAACACAACAAGTGATATACAATATGATGAAACTGTGCCAGATATTGGCGCCCTTTTTAGTTTTTTTGCAGCGTCCAATTTTTAACTTATTTTCGTTTGTATTATATAAATTCTGTTATTATTTTCACGCGTAATGTATATAAGTTTACCCTAAAGACCAAGCCACATCTTCTATTCATATTTATATCAAGTTTTATTTTCACCAATTGAAAGCTTACATTTTTTTCAGGCGAATTATAGGTAAAAATACGTTTCGAAGTATTGTAGGAATCTTTAAACTATAAAAAAGGTGTATTTCTGTGTATTTCGAAATTCAAGATTTTTCATGTCACACGATATAAATATTTTTGATTAATTCATTATGAAGAATATTCCTTCAATATTGTAGAAAAAACCAGTGCATATTATTCCAAGAAAAAAAATGATAAGGGGCCATTTCAGACCATTACTTGCAATGAAACTGCCTTTTTTGATATATATGCAATTATTATTGCAATAATTAAGTAAGAAGTTTCAAACTTCCAGAAAAGATGTCCCCTTATCACCCTTAAGAAGTGTGCCAAACTTCAGCCCAAACTAATAATTAGTTTTCATAACAACTCATTAGTTATTAAAAAATGGACTCCATTTCAACAAAATTTCTACAGATTTGGCCGATAGTATCTCAACAAAAAGTGGGTTATTGTCCTCTACGGGAGATGTGCTGTCAAGTACACTTAGCAATTTTCGTTTCATAAAGCTCCATTTTGTATTAAATATAGAAAAAGAATCATACTAATTGTTATAAAATTCACAAGGATATGCATTCTAAATTTATTGTTCATAATCGTAAATCGTGTCTGATTCATGAAAAAGTTTTCGATGGGAACTAAGGATGTGCAGAAAAGTGATACTTCATATTATTCTGCGCAGTAATGTTACGGGTCATTTGTATCTGCAAATCAGAGTTCAGCGGCACATATGGCTGCACAGTAAAGTTTCGCGGCATATAACTCTTTTTCAAACCTAAAGGGCCTATTTGAAGAAAATAATAACGCTTGAGGAAATCTAAAAGATTTTCAAATATTTTAAGATTTTTTCCACCCTCTATTCGTAGTAATTTTCAATTGATTTCAATGGTTTCCGAAAGTATCTACAAAAATTTCAAAACACTCAATTTTTCCTCGAAAATGAGGCGCGCACTTGTAACTTGACTCTCAAGATGCTCCTCTTTGTCCAAACCGACCAAAAAAACCACAGTCTGACTTCAGTGTCTCATGTAGCGAGTCGACTTTTCGAAATAGGGAAAGAACAAAATATAAAATTTTGCAGTTTCATTATTTTTCAATAAACTTTGTTTCTGTATATATAAATATTCATACAAGATTTTATAACCGCGTAAACAAAGTGTATTTTGTATCTTCGAAATTGACTGAAAATGGAGCAACCTACCACCTACTTTAAAAAGATGAGTTTTTCTTCATTTTATACCAATTTATATTAATTTCTGCTGAAGTAAAATTTTTCTTCATGTAATGATAGAAGTGAGGTTGGGGGGGGGGGGTAAATCGTTCAAGACATTTTGAGGTGTTGGAAAACTCGAAAATTAAACTGATGGCGTCTCCCTTCACGCCTTATTTTCAAAGAATCCTAAATGCATTTTTAAACTCTCCCAAAAACAAAAATATAATATTGCAGTTCAATTAATATAACTATTTTAATATTGCAAGCAGGAGAAAATTTAATATATGTCTATATATAACTCTTTTTCAAACCTAAAGAGCCTATTTGAAGAAAATAATAACGCTTCAGGGAATTTCAAGGATTTTCAAATATTTTAGGATCTTTTTCCGCTCTCCATTAGTAGGAATTTTCAATTGATTTTGATGGTTTCGAAGGAATTTCAAAATTTTTTCAAGAAATCCTCACATTTTAAAGCTTTTCGCAAATTGCCAGGGATTAAAAATTATATTATTACATTGACGCGTCTTTTTCAAAGACTCCTAAATGCATCGTAAATTCTCCCTAAAACTTATAATATTGCAGTTTAATTATTATAACTATTTTAATACTTCAACCAGGAGCAAATTTCATCTAGATCTATATATAACTCTTTTTCAAATTAAAAAAAAAAAAAAAAAAAAAAAAAAAAGACTTATTGGCTCCTGTTTTAGAGGTAGGCCAGGATTCGGCTTTGGGCACATATTAACTCCTATCAAATACAACGCTGCTGAAGGCTGGTAACCTTCTCAGCATAAATCACCAACCAATTGAGACTCTCGGTTTCCTTTCTCTGTCCTCACATCCACCCCCCCCCCCCCCACGCAGTAACAGAAGTATTGGTGGGACTGACGTTACAGATAGACTATCCACCGTACGACGAATAATCACTTAACTTGGACATGATTTCGGCTCGCAAAACAAATTTCGCGCATAAAGGTGTTAGTTGGGTGTACAATCTAAACATGAATAATACAAACAATAAAGTAGCCTCGGAATGGACTGAAACTTGGATCGACAAAATGCATACACACGGTAAACGTAAAGGTCGAATTTCAGGCGATGAATGGAGACTGGGTGTCTGGAATGCTAGAGGAGTGAATGACCTTAAAATAAGAGAACTACGAGAAACTATGCATGCAAGGAAACTAGATATTTTATGTGTACCTGAGACGAAGAAAAAGGGTTGCGAAAGTAGAAACATAGAAAATGGGGTGTTGAAAGGCGGTTTTGAAATATGGTCAGGAGTAGGTAGTGAATCAAATCGTAGTCAAGGGATCGGTTTAATTATGAATAAAAAAGCAAGACAGCATCTCAAAGATCATGATTTTGTATCTCCCAGATTGTTGTGGGCTAGAATGAAGGTAGGAATCAGAAGGTTATTTATCATAGCGTGCTACGCCCCAGTTGACAGTGAGCCGCGAGAAGTCAAAGACGCTTTCTGGGACACTTTAAATGACACAATAAGTACTTGCGATCCAGGTGAAAGAATAATTCTGCTAGGAGATATGAACGGATGGGTCGGCGTTCAACGTCAGGATACAGATACAGAAAGGGTACTAGGTAAATTTGGGGATCCAAGAAAAAATTATAACGGGGAAAAATTAGTTAGCTTATGCCTAGAAAAGGGCCTATTTATTACCAATACTTGGTTTCGACATAAAATGATCCACACGTACACTTGGTGTAAAGGAAATAACCGCAGTGTAATTGACTTCGTTATTGCGGATGAAAGACTAAGAGAACTAGTTGTAGATACAAGAGTCATGAGGGGATCCGAATGCAATACTGATCATTATCTTTTAATCTCTAAAATAAACTTAGGCCGGGGATGGAAAAGAAAGAGAACAGAAAAAACGAAACAAACTCGAATAAAGATTGAAAATTTACAGAAACCGGAAGTGCGAATAGAGTTTCAAAATAAGTTAAGCGAACGCATAGATAGGGCAACTTGGGAAGCGCTTACGAGCATTAAAGATATAGAGGGCGCGTGGGCTTTATTACGGGATATCATTGTTAAAACTGCAATTGAAGTGTGTGGTACGGCAGTGGTAGGAAGAAAGTCTGGTGATGCATGGTGGAATGATGAAATTCAAGCAGCCCAGCGAGAAAAGAAAAAAGCGCACAAGAGAACATTAAACATGACAGGTCTTAGCGATGAGGAGAGAAATAGACTCAAAAATGATTACAAAGACAAAAAGAGGAAAATGAAACGACTAGTCAAGGAGAGTAAAGAAAAAATCAGAACAGAAGAAGAGAACAAAATACAAAACGGCTTTGGAGGAATAATGAAACTACTATATAAACAGTTGAAGGAAAGTAAAAGTACAGAGTTTGCTAGCATGAGAAACAGCAAAGGTGAAATGCTATATGATATAGACGGGATAGTAGACGCTTTAAAAGACTCTTTTAAAGAACTATTAGGAGGTGAAGATATAGGAGAACAAAACTGCGACATAGAACATAATGCATTAGAAAACCCAATTGAAAAAGTCTGTGTCACTGAGGTCCGAGACATAATTAAGAACTTAAAAAACGGTAAGGCTGCTGGCATAGACAGTATTAGTGCTGAAATGCTCAAATACGGTGGCGAGTACATACCTCACAGGTTGTGCGAATTAATAAATTTATGTATCGAGACGGGGAAAGTCCCAGACGATTGGAAAAAAGCGATTATCGTACCAATATACAAAAGAAAGGGAGATAAAAACAACTGCAGTAATTACAGAGGTATCAGCCTACTAAGTACCGTAAGTAAAATATACTCAAAAATACTTATTCGTAGGGTAATGGAAATCACAGAAGAAAAAATATGGGAAGTCCAAAGTGGATTTATGCCAGGAAGATCATGTACAGATCAGATATTTAGCCTAAGACAGATCACAGAAAAAAGCTTGAGAGTAGGAAAGAAAGTTTTCTGTGCATTTATTGACCTAGAAAAAGCATTTGACACGGTAAATAGAAGTAAACTTTGGGAAGTTCTTAAAGAATACGGAGTAAATGGAGGGCTCCTGCAAGCAATAAAAACAATATATACAGGTAGTAAAGCGAGCGTAAGGGTAAACGGGAAACTGAGTGACTGGTTCGATATTACGCAAGGCGTGAAACAAGGATGCGTTATGTCCTCGTGGCTATTTATCATATTCATGGATAAGTGTCTAAGAACTGCACTCTTCGACGAAGAAGGTGTAGATCTCCAAACAGTCAAGGTACGTGGGTTAGCTTTCGCAGATGACAAGATTGTTATGGCAGAATCAGTCGAGGACTTGCAAAGAATGTTGAATAAACTTCATACAAGCATGAAGGACATGGGACTCAAAATTAACGTAAATAAAACAAAAATCATGGTGTTTGAGGGAAAGAGTGAGAAAACAATGTGCAACATTGTCCTAAATGATGAGAGATTAGAACAAGTTGACAAGTACGTATATCTAGGTAGTCTATTCACTAGCGACGGAAAAATAGATGGGGAGTTAGATAGGCGCATAAATAAGGGTAAACAGGTTATCGGTAGAGCAGGGTCCATCCTAACAAATAAAAACATATCAAAAAAAGCTAAAATGGCCATACACAATTCTATATTCGTACCGACTGTACTATACGGTAGCGAGACATGGACCTGTCAAGAAAAGGACAGGAGTAAAATTAACGCGATCGGCATGAAACCTCTGCGCATAATATGCGGGAAAACACTAATGGACAAAGTCCGAAACGAGACAATCCTCAAAGAATGTGGTGCAAAAGAGACAATAGTTGACACATGGGAAAGAAATCAGTTAAGATGGTTCGGACATCTTGAAAGAATGAAAGATGAACGACTGACCAAACAAGTGTATAAAGGTAAAGTAAATGGCAGAATGCCCAGAGGTAGACCGCCAAAAAAATGGTTAGAATCTGTAAATGAGACATTAATCCGTAGAGACATAAGAAGCCATAGGAACACAAGAGCTTGCATGAAAAAATGCATGGACGTGAAGGAAGCTAGAGTAGTATGCCAGGACAGAAAAGTGTGGCGACAAATAGTTTGTAAACAGAGTGACAGTAGAATGAATGACACCTGAAACAAAGATCTTGGATACTAATGGGCCCAAGTGGAGAACCATACATAACAATTCTGTGAGGCTCTTCACTTGGGGTGATCGCTAGAGAGATTGATCAGCAACCTGGGTCGGAGCAGTGTTGCGGAGTAAACGTGTCATTTAAATAAATAACACGAGAATTCCAGATCAATCTATAATATATATACCTAACACTTATATACCTATCCACCTCATACCTATATTCCTACCTACCTTATACCTATATACCCATATACACACTACTATTCTCCAACCGAGCAAGTCACGCCCACCCCGAAAGGGAAATGGCTTAATGGTATAATAATAATAATAATAATAATATACAGCTGCGCAGTGCAGTTACATGGCACTTGCAGATGCACACTATAGTACACGGCACTTATGGCTGCGCAGTAATGCAAAGGGTTGCTTTTAGATGCGCAGTGGAGTTGCATAGCACTTACATCTGCGCCGTAGATTTCTATGAAACCTACGGATGCGCAGTAGAGTTACACGGCAGTTATGGTTGCGCTGTATGGTCAGGGGCACTTAAAGATGTGCAGTACAGTTGCATAGCACTCACATCTGCGTAGTATAGTTCTATGACATTTACGGGTACGCAGTACAGTTGCAAGCCATTTATGGCTGCGGAGTAGGGTTAGGGGTGCTTATAGATGTGCATTTATGTAATTCACGAAATTCACTAAATCAAAGGAATTCACGGCATTCATAGAATTTCCGGAATTCACACAATTCGTGGACCTTACGGTATTCACGGAAATAATGTAGTCGAAGGAATTCAGGGAATTCATGAAATTCGAAGAATGTACAGAATTTACGCAGTTCTTGGAATTCATTGAATTCACGAAATTCATGAATTCAGTGAATTCCATGAATTTCATGAATTCCATTGATTTCATGAATTCCATGAATTCCAAGAATTCTATGAATGGCACGAATTCCGAAAATTCAGTGAAATCCATGAATTCCATTAATGTGCATCTGTCAGTACTCCTTAACCTTACTGCGCAGTCATAAATGCATTGTGAGAGTACTGCGCAACCTCAAGTGTCATTGAACTCTACTGCGCAGATTTAAGCGCTATGTTACTGGGATTCACATTTATAAGTACCCCCTAACCTTACTGCGCAGCCATTGGTGTCGCGCAACTGCACTGCGCATCCGCAAGTGCTATAAAACTATACTGCGCATATGTTACTGTGATGTATCTGCATTGTACTATAAATACCCCTGACTGTACTGCGCAACTATACGTGTCGCGCAACTGTACTGCGCATTCGTAAGTTTCATAGAACTCTACTGCGCAGATGTAAGTGTTATGTAACTCTATTGCGCAGTTGAAAGGAACCCCTTACATCACTGCGCACCCATAAGTACTTTCTACTATACTGTGCACCTGTAAATTTCATGTAACTGCACTGCGCAGCTGTAAATGCCGTGAAACTTTACTGCGGATACATATGTGACATTGTACACTGATGCGCAGCTACAATTACCCTGGAACTTTATTGCGCATAATAATGCGTAGTGTCACTTTTCTGCGCATCCAAATCCTCTGTCTCTTTCAAATCGCATGTGTCAATTTCTCAAATATAATTCAAGGAACCTTTTTAGTTGGACCCGATATTAAAGGGTTCCTCAAGGGTCCCGTCCGGACCCGGACCCATAAGAATTTAAAGGGTCCGGGTTCGGAGCCTAACCCTTAAGAATTTAGAAGGTCCGGACCAGACCCTTAAGAAATTAAAGGATCCGGGTTCGGACCTGGGCCCTTAAGAATTTTAAATGTCCTGACCCGGACCCTTACGGAATCAAAGGGTCCAGTGCGGACTTATAAAATTCTATTTGGTTTATTACCAGCCTTATTAAATTTATACGTTCCACAGATCTTATAAATAGCATACAAAAATCAAAGAGAAAAAGCGCAAGTTAAAGGTACGGAAGCCAGAGAAGAATGGAGAGGGAGTAGGGGAAGTGTGGAGAGGGTAAATAGGGGTGGGAGAGAAGAAGTGAGGGGAACGTGAATATCAGTGGGGAGGGGAAGTAGGAAGGAAAGTGTGGGTACTTACCCGCCTGTTACTTACCCATCACATCCTCTTACTTACGAGGATGGATGAGGGATAGTAAGGAAGGGAGGGGACGGCCTATGAGGACCAGCGTGGGAATGTGAGTAGAGGTCGGGGAGTATAACATGGGACATAAGGTAAGTGAGGGGTAAATAGGGGAGGATAAGTAATGGAAGTGGGGTGGAGGTGGAGGTGGAGGTGGAGGTGGAGGTGGAGGTGGAGGACAAGATTGGATAGAAGAGAGGACAAAGAGGGATTAAAAGGGGAGAAGAGAGAGTCGAACGACTTTATTAACGTGTTAATGAGATTACAATCGTTTTTTGGAGGCACATGGTGCCTAGTTTGAATAATTTTTCTTATGTAGAGATTACCTCAGCGCGTTTACGTGAAACATTTGTTACCCTTTGTTTTTTATTTCATATCTTTAAAGAATATGGTATAAACATTTTTGAAAAGAAAGTTATTTTATAAATATGACATGCCTCAAGTCATGTATGGCCACCTCAAAAGGAAGATCGGTGTTTAAAAAGCAACCATATTATTTGTTACCGCTACCCTCATTACACTTCAAAAAGCATTCTTAAGCATCCTATTACAGCAATATGCAAAGTTTACCTGTATCGAATTTTGAAGTTAATTTAAAATTACCTATTTCCAGTTTAATATTCCAAAATGTCAATCTATTATAGCATAATATGACTTTATAACCTCAATAAACAAAACCCCTGGTACATTTTTTACCATTAGTACATTAACTATTTTTGAATTTCCCGCCGCTCGCTCGGAGACTCAGAGGCGGGAAACTCAAACAGCTTTTGCGCATTTCATTCATATTAATAACTCTAAGAATAATCTCATTCGAATCCTCTTGACGATTGTACAATTAGCTCCGCAAATTGAATCTCGTTAGGAGCGATAAGAAAAAAAGTCCAGAGACTCGCTTCCTTGTATCGTTTCCGCACAGAGGAGGCACGAGTCGCTTAACTTAACGTAAACGTTCCTCTTGTATCTGAGCCTAAGGAGGAAAGAAGATCGAAATAGAGTTGTAGAACGAGCAAGGACTAAAGAGGGACTTTGCCACTCTGCCAGTTTTTCCTGGGTGTACTCGTCTTCGCGAAAGGCGAAGTAGCGATGGGTTGTCACAACGACAGACGATAGATACCGATTCACTTACGCACTCAGACTTATGCAAGCATGTCCATCATTCGTACTTACATACTTTACGACTATAGGGTTGTGCAAAAGATCGCTTGTGTACGGTTCGAAGGTGCGAAGAGAGAGGGGACACGCGCTAGCATGGAACGCCACACGCATACGAGATAACCATCAATATACATACATATATATATATATATATATATATATATATATATATATATATATATAATGTTGTATTATACATGTATATTCGAAATACATGTATGTTCTATATCCGCACGCGTATATTACGCGGTTATGTATATGTCATGATTAAAGAATGCCTCACTATGTGGGTCTATTGTGAGCAGGTATGCAAGAAGGTGGAGATCCTCTTGAATTGAATCGAAGGTCAGGGATAACAATGGGATTCATTTTTTACCTTTTCAAGGTTTTGGGGAATGCAAATTTCCTTTACTTGGAACTATAACAAAAAAATAAATAAACTGCGTGTGTGTGCAAGGTAAGTTGGGTTTCCAAATCGAAAAAAGGGTAATATTTTAACGGAAAAAAATGACAATACATTCAGCATATATACAGAATGAATGAATTTGTTCGATGTATATAATGTCTCACCAAAATCATCTGCGATGCAAAAAGTCCAGTAATCAAAGTTTTCCAAGTAATTCTAGAAGATATCTAAAGTTAAAAATTTATCAAATAGCAAAAATCACAGAAACTTTGAAAATGAATCTCGAAAAATGAATATCGAAAAATAATTGATGAATGAAAATTTCCTGTAATTTTTTTCGATATATTCATCCAACAGAATTGTGCTGAGATTGTGGTACCAATCGGTAGAGTAATGTAGGCTGTAGATATACTATCCTGCTGCGATGCTAATAAATAAAAAATTCATTCTTTGCATAGAATGTACGAAATATCGAAAATAATTGATGAATCAAAATTTTCTACAAAATCTATCAAGAATTTCCACCAAAAAAATTATGCTAAAAATTTCGTACCAATCGGTTCTACACAGAAAACCATTGGTGTGACTTTTGTTGCATCTCATCTTAGAACAATGGACGTTTTCATTATGCCTTCATTTATTTTTCTATCTCATTTTTGTTGCAATTAGAAACTAAACCAAATGCAGCGTACTTTTGAGGATCAGCGTTTTTGCATAAAGTATAGGCTGTATTAACTGCTTAGAAATCGATTTTTTTGCAAAAATGTACAAACTATCAAAAAATAATTCATGCATCCAAATTTCCTGAAAAATTTATCAATAATTTCATCGAACAGAATTTTTCTGAAATTTGGTCCCAATCGATTGAATAGTGTAGGCTGTAGCTTATAGCTTATCATTACACGGAAAAAATTTATCCGTAAAAAAGTCACGAACTAGTAGCTAGGTCTCGGATATGAGAAAAATTCATCGGATATTTATGTATTTTCGTAAATAACCTGCGAACTTTGAGAAAGATTGACGAACTCGATGTGAAAATTCTAAAACGGTTCATCACTTTTTTTTTACGTGAATAATTACAAAAATATTACGAGTGATTGGGAAAAGATTCTCAGAGCACTCACGAGCTTGCCCGACAAATCTGGGAAATCGAAACTAAGTCTCCCCGTACGTGGCCCACGCACACACACGCGGTGCGTGTGTGCGCTCGTGTGTGTACCTCGAGCTCGTCGGATGAGTCGCTGGAAGTTTTATAATACGAGACCGATCGCGCGCTTCAGCGCGCGTGTTTTTGTCTTTATGATTAATTACGAAATCTTTTATTGTTTTCTTGTTTCAAAATGAACTATTTATATGTAGAAATTAGTTTTTTAAAGTTAATCTAATAATTCAGTGTAAACATAATTTTTTATCCTGTCAATAGGACGTTGTTCTCCCAAAAAAATACGTAATGATTTCCAAGATCGAACTCGAGAAAATGCCACGTACAATTGTCCATGATTGAATACATTTTTACGAACATCTACTCCTATTTTTTCAAAAGTTTGTCCTTGACTTTTATTAATTGTCATGGCGAATGCTAATTTAATTGGGAATTCTCGTCGTTTGAAAGTGAAAGGATAAATGTCTTCACAGTACAGTTTAATGCGGTGAATGAATACAATATCTCCTGTTTTATCACCAGTTAGGATGCGACATCGTAAAAGATTATTCGCAAGTTCTATTACTTGTAAACGCGTTCCATTGCATAGACCTTCGCTAATACTGAGGTTTCTAAGTAGCATTACAATGCAATTATCTCGTAATTGTAATTTATACGGTGGAAGGTTAGGAGGATTTAAAGTATTAAGATATTCCGGCAGTATTACATCATCAATGTCTCCATTGTCACAATTTTCCGTACTATCCATGCTGGTATAAATACGTTCTGTTGTCTTGTCAAGTAATTCTACAACTCTACAATTGATTTCTTCAACATCAACATTTCGTGCAGATAATATAGCTATTTTCGCTATATCTTCGTACTTGCGATTATCAATTAATTCTTTAAATGTAGTTTCTACCATGTCATCCGTTCTCGGAGCTACACATTGTTTTGGAGATAATAAATTATCATCATTGTCATTTAAAGTACCATTGCCAACAGACAGTAAATATTCCGCAAATTCTACCTCGCTTTGTAAAGTTCTCATATTTTTGTTCAATGAGAACACTGAAAAATGTCTCCATAGTGCACTAAACTTTATAGATAAATTGACCAATTCACTTCTAGTAGCATTTACTTTTACAGGTAGTAATTCTCTAAAATCTCCTCCTAGAAGCATAATTTTTCCTCCAAATGGCAAGTCAATATTCATAAAGTCACGGAGAGTTCGATCAATTAATTCCAAAGCATATCTTGGCGCCATTGGAGCCTCGTCCCAAATAAATAGATCTACATTCCTCAAATAGTGTGCATCTTTTGATTGACTTTTGATGTTTGATACGGAATCTGAAAATAGTGGAACAGGCATACCAAAAGTTTTATGAACAGTCTTTCCTTGTCGAAGTAATATTGCAGCAATTCCTGTAAATGCCATTGTACAAATATTCTTTCCCTTACTTCTTAATAAATGATATAATGTAGTGTAAATGTATGTTTTACCTGATCCACCTGGCCCATTCAATTGTTTATACTGTATCATACCATTTTTCTCATGTTGTTGAAGTAACATTCCATCATTATTTCCATCGTCAATGTCAATATCATTTTCGGTTATTTATGGCATCGTTGGAAAATTACGAAGATCAGATCTTTCATGGGATAGGAAAGTGTTTATTTGAATATAAGCTCTTCTATGTGCTTCATCTAAATTATAATTTCTCTGAAAATCTTGTGACATTGCATCCTGGAATTCCTCCCATAATTTTTCTGGATTATTTGGATGACAGTATATTAAAATACGTGCAAACAAATGCCGCAATTGCCATGGCATCATCCATACTTCACCTTCTGTCATTGCACAATCCCATTCTGCATCGTCTTCGATAAGGTCTGATGCTAAGCATGCACTGTGAAATGTATCATGTATTTTACTGTCCACTGTTCTAATATCTTCAAAACTTGTTGCTCCCTTAACTGTTATCAGTAACAATCTAAGATGAAAAAGTTCTATTTGGCTTCGACTAATGGAATACATGCGTCCAATAACGTTGAATTGTGATTTACGTATTTCCCATTTATATGTATTTCCACCAGGTTGTTTCTTAAATACGTAATGTGATGGTATTTCTGCATAGGTGAATTTTCTAGCTTCTGCATCTCGTTCATTTAAGGCAAAATAATCCATAAGCTTAGTTACTTTCTCTAACGCAGTCCTTATAGAGTCATCATTTCCTTCATTATTAATAGTTACAGTGTGCTGATTAAATAAATGTACTGATAACCGCATAATAGAGTGACTTTTATCTTGCAGTGATCTTCCAAATATTCTATCGGCTGCTTCAACCGGGCTGACATACCTAGTTTCAATAAAATTGTGAATTTCGTCATGATGAATGAAATTTTCATTATTTTCTGTGACCACTACAGCAGCAGCGTCATGTCCTTTATAAATATACTTATACAAATATTTTACAGACTTAATGCTGGACACTGCTTCCACATTGATATGACAATTAAATAATTGTAATAATTTGGCATTATATGGAACAACATATTGATTGTCAGTTGTTCCTCCATTAGGGTGATTATAAACACCAGTGTTATTTCGACAGTAAGTTGGGTACCCATTTTCGTCCATGGTTGTCTCTGGCTGGAATTTTTTTGGAAAGTTTTTAGAACATTTACCTTTTTCATCTTTGCACCAATCTCCACATGGACCATGGATCATGTTTTTCATGACGATATTATGAAGTGTGCCATTTTCGTTTGGATTTGGAATTTCAGCTGAAATATATTTATCAACGATATCAGGAGTAGTTATTTTATTATTTTGTTTCAACGTAAGTAGTAGATGAAGATGAGGTAATCCTCTTTTGATATTCAACAACATATACGTATGCAAGTACTTCGCCGAATAACTTCTTCACAATAATATTAATTAGTTCATCTTTTTTTATTTTAAAAACGCGCGATACAATGTCGGGTCTGTCTGATGCTGTTTGATCGTGCAATAAATTCTCTTTTATTGCACGCCAATTTGGATTGCATGTCATAGTTATGAATAGATCTGGCTTGCCAAATCTTCTTACAATTGCCATTGCGTCTTGATAATGCTGCAACATATTACGTGGTGATCCTGTGAACGATGATGGTAGGATGACCATTTTCCCAACATTACTGTTTGTATCATCTGCTGTTCTTTGTAAATGATCGATTAATCCTTGATAAGTATCAGCACGAATTTGTTTTTGATTCATTCTACAAAAATGCATCCGATCTTTTTCAATTTTTACATAGCTATCAACAATCCATTGCTGGAATAATCGTCCTCCCAATAAAAATACATTATCATCTCGAGTTGCCATTCTGTATTTGGTGTATGGCAGCTCGTGATACACGTTTATCTCTGTTCACACACAGAATATTTTTATGCCAACCTCTTGTACCATGTGGATAAAATAACGGGTAAATCCAAGGTTCAACGTTAGGGTCCATGGAGCTAACATATTCAAGCTCTTTTTTATCTTTATTATGTATGGTTACGTAAGATTCTGGAATATCACCGTCAGCAGTTGTGGTAAAAATTGCGGCTACTTCATTAATTTTTTGTAAATTGTAACGTCTACTATCCATTCCAGGTTTTATTGAAAATAATAGTTACATTTCAGGTTCAGTTTGTATATTATTGTTCACCAGTGTTTGTTCTATTTCTTCATGCATCATACGGTACGATTGCGCAAATATATTGCAGCTGCGAAGGGCAGTCTCAATTGCATCAACAATTTCCCTATTCAACGTGGAAATTTGATTGCATCGAATATTCGTAGCTTCATTTTGATCTACGATAAATAGTTGACCATAGGAAGGACTTTCATTTGCATCGGGATACAAAGATGTATTAATTTGATAATAAACCTGGCCATGTATTTTGAAGCAAAATGGTCCAGGACGTCTGTTATTGAGTTTCACTAAATTAGCATTAAAAGACGCAAAGGCAAATGCATTGTTATAGCACCGTATACGTTCGTGAAAATGATTTGATTGTTCGCGTGTACCATCAAATAAACTCTTTATAATTCGTGGTGGATTAGGTAATGGTTGAAGAATGACTTCGCCATGACTGCAACAATCATTGAAAGAATTTTTCTTATTTGCCACTTTTTCATCTTGAAAGTGTTTCGCGTTGCAATGTGTACATAAAATATTCATTCTACCACAGTAGTGTTCAATCATATATGCACTTTGACTGTTGTCAGGCGTATTTTCTATATGAGAAAAAGCGATATTGTTCGTATAAACATTTTCATTCGTATGCGATGCGCTATTTGTTTCATTTTGTAAAGTCTGAACTATCTCTGTCTTATTTATTCTCACCACAGTTTCCGGGATATCATTTAGACTGTCACTATTACGCATTTTTCTACGAAGACGACATAATCTTTGTTTAGTAGCGTTTTTTTTCTCGGATTTGTCTTAATGCCTCTTCTTCTGTGACAGTCTGTTCAATTTGAGGAGCTATATAAATTTGTGAATCTTCTGCCATTTTATCATCATTATTTGGTACTATATTAGTTTTCAATACTGCGGGCGTCTTAGTTTTTGTATTTAATGACGATAATGTAATTTTGGAAGTTACATTATGAGTTTCCTGTGTACTAATATCATCATTTCGTATTTTTGCAATGTTAATGATATCTTGCTCATCACGCTTTGCACGTATTTTTTGACGATGAGCGTGGTGTTTAGCAGCATTTCTTTGTCGTTTTAAAAGCTGAATTTGTTCTTCTTCAGCTTGAGTACGTTCGATTTTTCTTTTTGGCATTTTTGTATCAAAAAATTAAGTACAAAAATGCAATTCGTACGTGTTAATGAAAGTATTACTTTATTTATTTTGTTATTAATATGTAGATATATTACTATATTTATTGTTGTCTGCAGGTATTTTGTATTCTCGTTTTGTTATCTTATGTTATCGTTATGGTATCTTATATAATAGTTTTGGTATCTTGATGCATGGTATCTAGTGAATGAATGGTATCTGGTAAAAATATCTGTGTTTGTATTACCTTATATTTTTGTATATAAAAATGAGTATTACCTTTTTATGCTTCTATTTAAATTATAGTTTAAAGAATGGTAAATATGAAATTAATTTGATTGACTGTAAGTCAATGATATATTTTATGAAAATAAAATGAATTCAATATTTGTTACACAAAATTATCAATTTTATTATTTTCAAAATGACATGAAATTATATTTCTTTGTTTAATTTTAAATTATGAATTGCTGACCTTGCTGTTTAATCCAAATTTCTGTTGTAATGATATCTGTTTATGTTGTAAAAACAGGTTTTTCTTTACCTGAAAAAAAAAATTATTTATTATAAAAGCATTAAATGTACTATGAAGTGAATCAGTAAAACCTAATTGTAAATTGAACCTAAGAATAATGTAATATTTAAGCACATTTAATTTCATATTTAACTTTATTAGGGGTATCTTTATATTTTTTTATTAAATAGTTGAATAATCTATCGAAATTGAATAAGTTAAATATCTTATTTTGTACATTTAACATATAATTTACAAATTAAAAATTAATCTAAAGATAACGCCGCACAGTGTTCCGAAAAATGAATTTATTATTTAAAAAAGTGTACATTATTAATTTTTTATATGATTTACAATTTTTATTTCAAATTAGAATTGAAAGAAATTTTTACAAAATTTTTTTCTTTTCGCGCAGGAATATTTTTTCACATATATGTCATCTTCAAAATCCCTTATCTGATATGTTTCAGTACAGAACATTTTTAATTAACAACAGTTACGGTTATTTTTGAACACATTTTATATAAAATAGGAAATGTATAAGTTTGTAATTAAAAATCTTTACTTTCATAAAAAAGTGTAATAAATAATTTTTTTTTATATTATTGCATTAACATTTAAGTATAAAGCGTATAGCAGTAATTTCCGATACACTGATTGAATACGAAATGCTGAAATTGAATAAATATTGTATATAATTTATAATATTTTGTAGACTTTTTGGAACAATATTTTCTGGACACTTTGAAAAATGATTTTTCTTCATTAAACTTGTCTATGTAAATAGATAATTTCAATTGAATTTAAATATTCGTGTATAACCTAGTTTATTAAGTCATTTTAAATAGAATAATGTAAAAAAAGTAAACTTTTTAACTATAAATTGTTCATTTAAAAAAAAATTATTTTTTCAATAAATTAAAAAAAAAAAAATTTTCTCCAAAAATGCATATGCATATTATTATTTATTTTTCAATAGCGATTCAATTAAATAATAAAGTGGATAATTTTATGTAACTATTGTATTATTTAATTGAAAAATCAAAAGGTAAAAGTACATCTTTTTTGTGAAGAGTTAATTACACTGTTTGAAAATTAAACTATTTTGTTGTAAAATTCAACTTTGTAATAGAAATTTCAATAACTTCTTTAATATAAACACACAAAAATATATTGAAATAACAAAATTAATGTTTAACAAAGTAGTTCAATTTTTACGAAAATACTTTCATTCAAACAAAAAAATAATAATTATCAACGGACATTATCTTCTAACGTACAATTATAATTGCAACAATGTAGATATTTATTTTCTTTGTAGCGCTTGCGTTCAGCCGGTCCACCAGGGATACGGTCAAACT
>CAKNYM010044689.1:60105-89422 GCA_932195095.1 Andricus curvator | reverse complement strand
ATATATCATAATATACACCGTCTGGTTCTGTCCGATTTCTTTATGGCCAGAGACGGAAAGCCTTTGACCAGGCTACCGGACACGTTCACGAGTTGCAGATAGAGGTTCCCTGCACCGAGGGTTACTGCTGAATATGGCTACAAACTAAATAAGCAGTCGCGGACAATCGTCCAGGAATGGTCCAGAAGGTAAAACCCCCAAGCCAAGGCGTAAGCAACCGTGCCGAAGGCTACATGGTACCAGGGAGTGCTGTCCTAACCGGTGCGGTGCTTCTGGGAAACAGGACGATCTTTAGGAGTATCCAGGGTGCCCTACCACCTACACAACCCCTTGTACTATGTAATAGTGAACAAAAATAAAGTGAAAAGTCCTCTAGCAAAGAGCTGTGCGAAGTTTAGTTTGGACAAGCGTTAAGATAGTGTGTGCTTTTTGGTGACACACTTCAGCCCCCGTATTAGATAATTCCCTGTCGAGTTTTCGCTCTTCCATCATTTATTGCAAAACGCAAAGTTCAAACCTCTAAAACATTTTAAATTCTGATTACGAAACCTAGCAGAATTTCTTTCTGGAAAATTCCATACCAAGATTTACATAACGAAATACATTTTCTAGCAACAACCATCCCCCTCTTCGATTCCTCTCAGAATTTCTGTTACATAACTTGTAACAAAACTAACAAAAGACTGAACCTTTATGAAACCTAGCAAAATTTCTTTTTGGAAAATTAGTCACCAAGATTTAAATAACAAAAAACAAATGTTCTCACAACAAAAGTCACCCTTTTCGATTCCTCTCAGAATTTCTGTTACAGGCCCTTTTTAAAAATTGTATTAGAGTTTGTCGTCAAAGTGAAACCTTGTCTGTTGCGTTCCTTGATGGAAAAACTACCCGCAAACTTTTTTTAAGAATCAAAATAATATTACCAATGATGTCATTTAAAATGAAAAACTTTAAAAATGTTTTTTCCAATTAATTTTTTTTACTATCGCTTCTTTCCAGTTATTGAAAAATGGTTAAATTTCAGTAATTTATGCTCTATTTTTTCAAGGAAAACTGCGCTTCAAGAAAATATTTCATCACTTCCGGTCGCATGATTTAAATTTATGTTTCTAAAGCTTTTTCGGTAGCTTTTGATGAAAAGAGTGTCTTTTGTTGTTACAAATGGTGTTTTGTTATTCACATCTTGGTGACAAATTTTTCAAAAGGAAAGTTTGCTAGGTTTTGCAAATGTTCATTTTTTTGGTTAGTTTTGTTACAGGTTATGTAACAGAAGTTCTGCGAGGAATCGAAAGAAGGAAAATTTTTTGTTGGTAAAGATGTGATCTTATGTTAGGCTTGCTTGTAAATTTTCGAGGGAGAGGGTTTGCTAAGTTTCGCTAATGTTGAAAGTTTTTGTTAATTTTATTACATGTTATGTGACAGAAATTCTGAGAGGAATCGGGAAGGGTGACTTTAGTTGTGAAAAAATGTGTTTTATTATTTAAATTTTGGTAAAAAACCTTTAAAAAAATATAATTTTCTAGGGTTCGTAAATGTTCAGTTTTTTGTTAATTTTGTTGCAAGTTATTTAAGAGAAATGCTGAGAGGAATCGAAAAGAATGACTTTTGTTGTTAGAAAATGTATTTTATTATTTAAATTTTAGTAACAGATTTTCAAGGAAGCAATTTTGCTGTGTTTCGCGAATGTTCAGGTTTTTGTTAGTTTTGTTACAAGTTGGATAACAAAAACTCTGTGGGAAATCGCAAAAAGTAACTTTTTTTTGGTAAAGGTGATATATTAGGCTTTCTTACAAATTTTCAAGAAAGCAAGTTTGCTGGGTTTCGCGAATGTTCAGGTTTTTGTTAGATTTGTTACAATTTATATAAAAGAATTTCTGAGAGATAGGTTTTTTTTAGTTTGACCTTGTTAATGAACCTTGAAGAGAAGGATTTAGAATTTAAAAAATTTTTGGAGGTTCAAACTTTGCGTTTTGCAATAAATAATGGAAGAGCGACAACTCGAAGGGGAATTACCTAATACGGGAGCTGAAGTGTTGTAACCAAAAAGCACACAATCTTAATGCTTGAGACACTTACAAGTGGTCGCTGAAGCTTGCTCCTTATTGGTTAATTAGGCCCATCTTTGAAGCTTTTTTGTGCCCAAACTAAGCGTTGCCACGGTGAGCTTCGATTGAGTTTAATTGAAAGGTTCCATAACTGAATATATTCCAATTGGATGTTGTAAAGAGACATTTTCTGAACTCAAAACACTCAAAATTAAAATATAAGGCTGGGCCGTTTTTTATATAAGTCATTTTTTCGTCTTTTTAGTTATAATTTTTAATTATGTTAAATGTATGTATTACATTAGATTGTTTTTAAAGCTTTGAGTGCATAAATA
The DNA here is from genome assembly GCA_932195095.1 of Andricus curvator. Lineage (NCBI taxonomy): Eukaryota > Metazoa > Arthropoda > Insecta > Hymenoptera > Cynipidae > Andricus > Andricus curvator. The sequence goes on along the minus strand of CAKNYM010044689.1, from coordinate 87,042 downwards.
AATATGTAAGATAAACTCGAAATATAAATTAAATACAAATATTATTATGAATTATAAATATAAAGCAAAAATAGCAATCTATATAAAATATATATGATTTATTTATCTACAATATACAGTGGAGTGCCGATTCTGTTGCGTCCGATTTTGTTGCGCGCCCCTCTTACCATTAGCCCAGCTGAGCTCAAGTTCAGGCTCGTAGCTAGGCACTGAACAAGCGGAGCGGGACCCGAAGTTCGTCACCAAGTTATAAAGTCTACCTACGGCCCTGATCTTTTTCCTCCCCTTTGCTATTTTTTGCTTTATATTTATAATTTATTGTATTCAAATCGCTGCGAGGTCGGTTTATTCAATCGATAAAACAGACGCACTCTGCTTTATCGACCGCCTGAACCTATTTCAAGCAGAAGAGTTCTTCTGACCGTTGGTCAATACTCAAAGTGAGCTTAAAAATTACGAGTAGTTATGTCTCTTTCAAAAATCGGAAAAGGTCACGCGCGTACTCATGAACAAAATCGATATGTTATCTGTTTACTGTGCTTAAAGAAAGGTGGACCTATGAACAAAATAACAAGTGCTTTACAGCGAAAAATAGAACTTCCATTCGACAGTTACGATGCAACGAATAGTTGTCTACCACTTGTTATATGCAATACGTGTAAAAGTTATTTGTACAAATCTAACATTACCAGTGATACAATTCAACAGTTCGATTTTTCTCAATATCATATACCAATAAATAAACGATCCAAAGTAGCAGATAGGTGTGAATGCGATTTCTGTATAATGGCAAGAATGAATGGGAACGAAAAGCCGTTACGCCGAAATGTTTTTTCAAACTCAAAAAACAATGAAAATGTCAATAATAAAGTTGAATCAAAGCCTGAGAAACGTTGTTCAAAATGTTTTTCGATGAATGCTGATTCAAAGGAGCATTCAAAATCATTATTCTTAAAACAACAAAGAGGAAAAAACCTGAACATTGTTATTGGCGAAAGAAGCAAAAAACAAACTGAGAAAACTCTGTTTAGTATCGCGGATTTTCAAAAAATACAAGAAATTAATAATTTGAGTTTGAATGCTAGATGCAGCATAGCGGCGTCTCTTCGTTCTGCAACGAAAAATCTCAAGATAATTGAACCAAACCTAAAACGTAAACTTTCAAATAATAATCACTGTTTAGATGAACATTTCAACGTTGAGATATTCAACTTCACAAAAAATTTAGCTAATAATGCATCGAATTTATCACAAACCGTTGTTTATTTTAAAGACTTAAACAAACTAATAAAAAATGTACAAGAAATAAGGAAAACCACAGAAACTCACTTGAAAATTGGAATCGATGGGGGAGGAGGCTTTTTAAAAATTTGTCTTTCGATTCAAGTATGACCTGATATTGATGCAAGCGTATGTGAACGAAAATATATGCGGCAAAGCTATAAAGATGGAATTTCAGCAAAAAAATTCAAAGATACAAGTGTCAAAAAATTATTTATTCTTGCTTTGGCACCTTCAACTCAAGAAAACTACGAAAATGTTAATCAGGTATGGTCTAAATTGAAGCTGAACACATTCGAAGGAACGGTTGCGACTGATCTAAAGCTTGAGAACATTTTCGCTGGAATTATGACTCATTCAAGCTTGCATCCATGTCTATACTGTTACATTGATAAAAACAATTTACATGAAGTCGGGGAATTGAGAACATATGGCAATATTCTACAAAACTACATGAAATGGTGTGAATCGGGAAGTAAGAAAAATTCAGCGAAAGAGTTTTATAATTGCGTTCATCCTCCCATCATTGAGACGAAGGAAGATAAAGCATTATTAGATATAATTCCTCCGCCCGAATTACATCTCATGTTAGGAGTTGTAAATACTATGTTTAATCATATGTTAAAAGAGTTTGAAACTGATGCGTTAAAATGGGCAGAAATGTGTCACGTACAAAGAGAAATCACTCACGGTAGCCCTGGTTTCGCAGGTAATTCTTGTAAGATATTGTTAGATAAAATAGATTTATTACGATCCAACGGTAATTTAGGAACATTGAAATATGTTGCTGCTTTCCATAATTTTAACAAAGTTGTCAAAGCTTGTTTTACGTCATCAAACTTGGACTCTAACTATGTGAAATATATCAGAGAATTTAAAACTAGTTATTTAGATTTAAACATCTCAGTCACTCCAAAAGTACATATTGTTTTTTTTTTCACGTTGAACAATTTTGTACAAAAACGAATCGAGGATTAGGCTTTTATGGAGAACAAGCAGTAGAATCAGCTCATTCCGATTTTGCCCTGGTTTGGAACAAGTACATAGTTGATATCAAAAATCCAAATTATTATTATATATAATTATTAGAAAAATTTTCTTTGATTATATATGAACATTAAAACATTCTTTGATTAAATTCTTCATCCTAGAATTTGCTTATTGTATTCGAAAACTTTCAAGTTACGCAAATAACTGCAAATGTAAATCATTATCTAAGAAAAAATTGTTATAATTTTATTGTTTATTTATATTTTATATAGTTTATTTTATGAATTTATATTGAAACGTAATTACTCTTATGAAAATAAGAAGTGTGAAATAATTAATAGATTCAAGATAAATAGAAAGTTAATAATTATAAATTATATTTGTTGACTAATACCAAAACGATCAATCCTCTCAAAAGACTGTAAATTTTGTTTATCGAATAAAAAATGTATATGACATGATAACTCAATTGTTTATTTATTATAGATTTAAGTATTTTCTTTATTATTTAAATTTATTTGACATATTTCTCTATTCACGTACTTAAAGATTCATTTCGAGTTTCATAAATAATCTAAAATCCAACATGTATTCAATATAATTAAAAATAATAAATAAAAAGACGAAAAAATGACTTATATAAAAAACGGCCCAGCCTTATATTTTAATTTGGAGTGTTTTGAGTTCAGAAAATGTCTCTTTACAACATCCAATTGGAATATATTCAGTTATGGAACCTTTCAATTAAACTCAATCGAAGCTCACCGTGGTTGCACAGCTTTTTGCTAATGTTCTTTTTTGTTTATTTTGTTCTTCACTAATACATAGTACAAGGGGTTGTATGGGTGGTATGACATCCTGTATAGTCTTATCCTAGCATGAGGGGCTCAGCGAGGGTGGAAGGGATGACTGAGGGACGACCTAACGGAGTGCTACGAAACCAGTATGGCCCCTGAGCGAAAAGGTTACATGACTGGTCTGCATGCTCTGTAGTGAGAGAAAAACCCAGAGATACCAAACGCGGGCAGGTATCCAATAGAGGAAGAGCGATGCTTCAGGACCAGGATAAACATCAAAATCCATGCTTCTCTCAAGACAAAAGATCTGGCTGAAGTGGATGACGCGCTTCGTGAAGATTTTGCCGAAGAATCCAACATCTGTGACACGATCTGAAAAAAGACCCCTAAGCGGCCAAACGTAAATTTTAGAGAAGAAGCAAGAGAAGTGGCGACGAGCCGATAGAACGACATAGAACGACAATGTTTACACGCTTGTACTGAATAAATTATCAACGATGGAATTTTTTTAACTATGCCATCTTAAAGAGCAAGTTCGAATCTACGTAAAACATTAAAAATCAGAAAACCGATTTTTAGCCGCTTAGGGGTCTTTCTTCAGATCGCGTCACTCTGGACAAATTATTGTAGTATGTATGATGCAGCGAGAACTTTAGCGTATGCAAACGGTACAAAAGAAACCTAACGGCTGATCATAAGACCAAAAGACGCATACATCAACTTAACACAAAGATAGACTGGGCAAGACATTCCGCGTCCCGCATTCAGTGTGTGAGTGACTACGTAACAACTGGCAGGAAGTTCAAACCCAGTGTACGACAGTTCGCGCGCGAGCTTCGGATCCGTCATCACGCACTCAACAAGTCAAAGCTGCTGACCATCAGGCAGCATATTTTTGACAGAATACGGACATTATCTGACGCTAAGAGAAGTCTAGAACGGAGGGAGAGATGGGTCAGAGAAAATGAATAGTTTTTCTCTGACCTATCTCGACTCTTATGAGACCCTCCAGTTTCTGTCGATCACCGGCCAAACTCAGAGGAGGTCAGGGCATTTTGGAGAGAAGTCTATGAAGTCCAGCAACCACGGGAGGAAAACACAAAGAACATAAAAAAGTGCTGAAGAGTCCCGTAGTTTCACCTTTTATCTAAAGTCGGACGAGCCTATTTCGGCGTGGTTGTTAGAAGAACGCACAGTGCTCCTTACGATGATGGGAAATTTTTTTAACCCAAGAATTACAGGCCACTGAACTTGTCTGAACACGCTGCATAACATATTCACTTCAGGACGTAACATCTATGAAGAATGCTCTTCGATGCATTTAGAAACGTCTTATCCGACAGATTTGGTTCTCCGAACTGTCGGCGAGGAACAAAGTGGTGGTTGCATGGACGAAGGACGAGCTTAAATCTCTCAACATCGGGCCACGGAAGGTTATATACGTGAACAAAAACATGCACCTTAAGTCGTCCGGTCCGCGACTTTACATCTCACGTTGCGTTGTCAAGGTGGTCGTGGAATACTGAATCTCGCATGTCTTCACAACAGGAGCATTCTGGGTACAGCACATATATTCGCAAAACGACGAGATCCTCTTCTTAAAATGGCCAGGAAACAATAAGAAGTGAACAAAGGAGCGTTTCTGTATAAAGCAGCGGAGAATGCTGCTGAAACACTTCCCATTGACTTTAATATCAGGGGTAAGAAAAATGCATCAAACATTATCCATCTCGAGTACTCACTCCTGAAGGCCCGATTCAATAAAGCACAGAAGAAAAACTTCCGCGAACAGCTCCTCGACAACAGGATGCACGGCATCTTCCACAGAAATATGACGGATCAGTCGTTGTGAATGCTTTTTAACTATCTCCGACACTGTTATGGCATTAGCCCTGATACCTCTCCATCAAAAGCTCCTTCGAAATAGAGTCAATTGTCGAAAATGAGAAGTGCCAAATATTCTGGAACTTCATATTCTCGACAATTGTTTCTGTCGCGCACACGAGGCCTGACATAGTTCTTATTGACTTTGAAAACAAACCATATTCATTATTGAACATCCGGCACCGGCCGACAAGAACGTCACAGCCAACGAGAATGAAACAAAAGAGAGGTACACAGACCTTATAAGGGAGTTGCGGCGGTTATACCCAGGATATTCTGTTCAGCTAGTTGTCCTGATCATCGGTGCTCTTAGAGGTGCCAAGCTTTCACCGGTTAATAGCCTGAAAATCATCCATACGTGCGAACGAAAGGCTAAGACACTAGCGGGGGAAATGCTAAAGGCTAAAATCTTTGGGTCGCTTCGTGTCCTCAGAGTTCACGAGACTTTTGCCGGATCGTCGTATTGAGTCCATCGCAGACTGTAACTACCTATCTCACGGTCGTGACACGTGGTTACAGCTGAAACGTGACCGCGCTTTTACCGGTAGCGGGTGCCATTCTACAAAATTGCATCCGCTTCTGGCGAAATCGCCACTCTTATGGTTTGGCTATGGGGTTTTCTTTGGGGACCCATAAGAGTGGTTTAAAGTCATTCACCCTCAAAATTGATGATTGATTCGTATTCTCTGACAATTTCTAAATAATATACTGAAATACGGAATTATTTGTAATATATTAACGCAATTAAATATTAGTTTTACAAAAAGCTGACTTTTTTCCATGTTAAATCAATGGGCAACATCATGGTCTTTATGCGACCTATGTATACATTTTAACCGATTTCGCTCAAATTTCAAGGAAATTTTTTTTTTCAATAGACGGCTTCATAAATTCGTTCCCGCTGGCAAATAAATTTATACGTGTTTTTTATTTTAAAAAAAAAACTCATTTTTACTACTTGCTGAACCAACTTATATGTCTTATGATGTTTAACTTGTAAATTGTGTCTTATTTTTACTTCTTTGATTTTGTTCAAGAAATTATAAGTCTATTTATTTTATCTTTTACATGCTTACCACTTATCAGTGCATATTGCATTTATTAAATTTTTATATCTCAGAAATATTATACACAAGTTTTAGGCATATCTAAAGTGCATAAAATTGGATTATTTAAAGGCTTGTTGACAGTCTAAGATATACTTGTGTAACTTGAAATTTTTAAGAAACATTTTTGAGACTATTGAGAACAGATTAAAAAAAGAGAATTAGCCTTCAATTCCCATTAAGAAAAACTGAACAAGAATGACAACATTTAAGTTTAAAAGCGACTTTAGGGACTGCAGGTGGACAATTTGTAACGGCCGCAAAAAAATTGAACCTCGGCTGGGCCGGTCATTTTGCACCGTATTTGATACGCCCCAAGCTTCCTGAAGGCCTTGTGTACAGTATATACGAGAGATGTCACTTGTGAAAAGGATAAGTCAATGACAATAAGTTGAATGGCTGAGTAATATAATAATTTGATAGGTCTATAGCTGCTGTGTGGGTCGAACCTGTCTCTGCTGTTAGGACTTCTCTATTTCAAATCGTACATTAACGGGAAACTTTGGAACCTTCTAGCAAGTACTAAAAATAAGTTTTCTTGAAAATAAAAAAACACGTATACATTTATTTGCCTGCGAGAACGATCTGGTGAAGGGGCCTATTGAAATTTCTAAAGTGTGATTTTTTGGGCCACCCATATATATATATATAATGTATTCAATGCCACGCGATTCATATTCTGCATACATTTAATTAGTGTAATAGTTTTGCGGTTTTGAATTACCCGGGTATTTAGTAATTTAGTAATTTACATTTTTACCGCGGCATGACATGAGAATTATGACTTGAATATTAATTGCAGCTAAGGTTTTTATTTCAATGAATTTTATTTTAATTATATTTCATTTTAATGTTTATTTCGTGAATCTCAGTCTATGTTAATGAATTTTCATAAAATAATCAATCGGAAGTGTTGGAAGATAAAAGGAGGTATGTAAGTGCCAAAATGGCAATTGTGTAAGAGAGAGAAAAAACATTGAATTTAATTTACAACGCTTTTATACTGGAAATAATTATAATAGATACATTTCACAAGATTCAATAATGGCAATTGAAGCTAAAAAATTCTTAAAAGAGCACAAAGACATCGTCATCAAACGTGCCGATAAAGGCAAAGTCACGGTGGTTATGGAAAAAAAACCTATATTAATGAGTCTTTTATATTGCCTAATGACAGTTCCACTTACATTAAATTGAATAGAGATCCTAGAAATAAAATACCAATAAAACTCAATTTGTTGTTGGTTTGTCTGGGATTGTTTATTGAGCCTAGCGCCAATTGCGGGTAACTCTTCGTTATCCCAATAGAAGGTATTGATTTCTAGGTCGAAAGTTTTGTTAGGGTTTTGAGTAAGGTCATGGAGTGAGAGTTGGTTATTTTGAGTTGGTTAAGTATATGTTGTTCGAGTCATTCTGTCTTTGTCTGACCTATTTTTATTCTTTGGGGTTTCCATTTTTTTTTTTCGCAAAACCTCTAGCGCGACCTATTTATCTATTCGTTATTTTAGGGATAGCTCCCGTATTTTTGGATGAAGTTGGGACCATATTTCCGATTATTATTGGTCTCGTTGTGACCTTATCCGAATTAATATTTTGGATTGGTAGTACAGCGGCACGCTCCAAGTCCAAGTTATCGTGATCGCATTGTGTGTTAGTGGGGTTAGTCATTATTTTCTTGACTGTACCCGACCTGAGTTTCATTTATATTAAGTTAAGTTCAAATTATTATTGGTGGGACACCCTGTATATATTTGTCCGATGTGGTATCTCAATTTAAAATTCCCGTTTTGGTCAAAAATTTTAATTGAAATTTTAATTTGGTATCGAATTTATTCTTGAGTTCGAAAATATGTTTATTTTCTTCGTAGGACCCTTCGTTTGGAAGATACGTCGCGTGACCTTGGCCCGACTCGCGGGTATCGCTCGCTGTACGTTTTCGACAGGTCTCGAAGACTATTATAGCATTTTATTACATATGCAAATGGCACCTAATCTTTACTAATAAATGGTACATAATCAATAATAAATGGCACATGTAAATCAATTTCGATAAATCATTGGCACACAAGGAAAAATTATTTGCATAAGCACAAAAAATCATCAAGTTGGCAGCATATAAATACATATAAATCAATAGCATAAATCAATCATAATACATCATAATCCTAATCAGAATCGATTACGAATTTGGCAAGGCACATATGAAAGTCAGTTCTTATAGTGGGAATTTCAGGCAATTAGCGAGGCATGGATCAAATAGCATGCAACAGTGAGTTTAAAGGACGATTTATTTACACTCACATACATGACGTAGGCGGCTGTCAGCCCGTGGCAGGTGCCGACGAGCGAGTGTTTAATGAGCCGGTGGCGAAGCAGTTCCAGGGCGAGGGGAGAGCACTAGGTAACACGATGGCGAAAACTCTTAGGAGTCACGACTAGCGACCAGACGAGACTGAATACGGGGTGCGCCGTCGCCCAGGTTTTCGGGACCCCTCGGAGGGTTCCGTCTCCACTCGGGTGCGGGCCGGCAACCCTTCCGTGCAGGACCGTACCGAGTTCCATTTGATGGTAACAATTTTGTTACACTATTTAAAAATGCTTTCAACCAAATTGTTTAACTTTTAATTTTTTAATTTGTTGAATTTTATTTATTGTGTACCCCCATATGTGTCGATTATCCATTTTCGTGCATTGTGCTCTAAGTCGCTTTGCGTCAGTGCGATATAGTGCGTGCACGTAAGTCGGAGTCCGGGCCGAGAATCTGACCGGTAACTTACCGGAAACTTTCGGTATTCTTGAAATTTAAGAATATTTCAACAATTCTCGCGGGAAAATGTCCCTTTGCTGTCTTTTATCGGCAATTTTACCAATGTTAACTTGAACTATCTCCAATTGACGGACAGTTTAATGAGTTTTACCATATTGACAAATTGTTGGACGTCGTATTACATCATTGTGTTATAGTGTACAATGTACATATACTCTCGTATTTCATCAAAAATTTAAGAAGTTTAAAATGGAGTATTCTCTGAAATGTAAGGAATCTTTGAAAGTTTTAAAAATTATCGGGGAAAATGTGTTTCTCATGAACTTTCTCGTTTTTGCTGTTTAGTATTATAAGTCTCAGTTGCCGTATTATGATTAAGTTCGAGGAATTTTGATAGTTCTTAGAATTCCAGAACTAATTGAATATTTTATCTACAGAGAATATTATTGTTTCTTTTACTTTAATCAAATGGATGATTTTAATATTGAATTGCCGCAATTTTGGGCGGATACAACTGATCGGGTCATTGCTTGGGTAAGTGGCTTGTCGAAGGATGCAATTGAAAATATCTTGGAAAGCTTTGGGTTGAGCAGAGACGGGAATTCAGATGAATGCGCTTATCACATTATAAGATACAATCTAAAATTTAAGGCACAAAGTGTAAGCTGGGACCAAAGAGATTGGTCGATGGCGTTCCGCGGTTCTCATATAGGCGGAGCTTCGAGCAGGCTTATGAACCTCATGGGCACCCCAATAACTCGCCGTATGGGCGATGGTTTTCCACAATAGTGTGTGCCTTTACCATCTAATATGGAAGTTTCATCTAGGAGTAGGCCAACATTTTCCTTTCAAACCACACAGCCCATGGCGGCATCCATGAGCGAGATAGCGCAGAAATCCAGTTTAATGGTACCCAAGACCATAAACACCCCATCGGTGAATTTCGCTGAGCTTTCAGTTAGTGTGGGATATCCTCAGACACGGAACTTTACGGTCTGTCCCACAGTTTAATCGAATTGGATTTACTCAACCCTGGACTAAATGTGCCCTCAGCCTCTTCAGTTAGTTCGTATCATAAACTACTATCTGAGCAAGAAAATTTGGTAGTAAATAACAATAGTCCTTCCCGACCATTGGTTAATTCTACAGTTTTCGGGGAAGGGGTTGGTCATCCAGAAATACCACTTCAACCCTACCAAACCTTTTTGAAAAGGATTGGGGAATGCCGATTGGGTAGTGGTTTGACTGATAGTCAGATACTTGCGGCAATGCCCAACCTCCTCACTCAAGGTGCTATTACACCTCTGCATGCATGCTCGCGCGTACGCATGCATTTTCAAGCGTTCATTCCAACCTCCGATAAACCTAGTAATATCGTAGTAATTGTATGGTAATATTTTACACTAGAAGAAAATTACTAAAAGATACCTGATATATTAGGAGATTTATTGGAGGTTGGAATGACCGCTTGCAAATGAATGCGTACGCTCGAGCATGCATGCAGAAGTGTAAAAACACCTTAACCGTGCTCTAACATGGTTCGGGCTATGCTTAGATGCAAATAAATTTTCAGATTGGAACAGTTTTGTCATGCAATTTAGGCAAAGGTATGGTGGGGGGGGGGGGTAATTTTCAACTTAAACTCAAAGATGAAGTTAGAAGGAGGACTCATGTACCAGATGAACCCATAGCATATAATTTACAAAATAGAAGGTCGTTACTTAAGTTTTTCCAGCTACCAATATGTATGTTGGAACAATTTGAGCATGCTTATTCCATCTTAAATCCATGGTATAGGTAGGCCATATCTCGCAGCAATTTTTCAGACTTTGAACAACTCGAAATGAGGGGGGGAACTCTTTGAGTCAGCTAATGGTATAGATAATTATTACGCACCTCCCCTTCAGCGAATGGTAGCTTGTTACCAGAATTTTCTTACGTATCTAAATAATCGTCAGTTAAATCAGTAGCTGCGATTACCAGCGAACCAATAGCAGCCCTCCATGGTCCAACTACCCAATTATCTAGCAAACCTTCTAACCTCAGCAAAGAGAAGCCGTCAATACCTGTGCACTTTCGAATTTTCCATTAGGATTGCCGTTGTGTTACCCACCGTCAATGTTGGGAGGAATGCCTTTAGGTTATCCTCTCAGTTTTTACCAAAATTTTCCACCCCCACTATCATTTCCACATCCAATAGGTTATAATTTTGCATGAAATACTCAGGCTGGACAACAAAGCTCTACGTATGTACCAGGGGTTTCTCATCTACAGAGTCTCTCCAATTCTCGAATACAGTTGCCTACGGCTGCTGCTTTAAGCCAAGCACAGGAAGCTGTTAGGCGACCTGAGTGCTGGAATTGTAATGAGACGGGACACTTCTATAGGACTTATAATAAGTCAGAAGTAATGTTTTGCCGCATTTGCAGTAAACCATATGTAACTACAGCTGCTTATTGTAGAACGTATCCGTCGAATCAGAGAAACGAATAAGGAAGGAAAATGAATGGATCCGCTTGCCCTCCCTATTCTAAAGGATCTCCGCATGTTGTTGTGTTAATAATACGTTTCGTGAGAAGATTTGTCTATTCGATCCTGGCTCGTGTTACAGTTATGTAGGTGGCCAGCGATCTGAAATTTCAGCTCGGTAACCGATTGTTTACAAAGAAGTTCATCCTCAGACGTTGCTTACCCGAATGAAACAACTGAGGAGGTCTTAGGAATGACTGACATGATTGTGCAGTTTTTAGTATATACGCATCGTATGCCAATTCGCTTCGCTCCAACTTTCTACTGCGAGGTCATCTTAGGTCATGATTTCGCAGAGATCTTTGACTTCGAAGTCAAGTATAAGAGAAGAATTTGAAGAATTGAGGACGAATTTTGGCATTCCTTTGAAGGAAATAGGATTAGTTCAGGTTTAGAAAATGAAAGGCCAGAAATTGTGTAGGAGTAGAAATCGATCACAGTCTCAAGATAAAGACTCTAGTTTTGTAAGGTTTCAGTTCTGTTAGGTCGCCATCTCAAAATAGTAAGAGTGTGCAAGTAAGCCTAGATCCTTTGCCGAGTTACAGTTGCGCTAATACTGAACCATTCCATTCCCCAATAAAGTGTGAGGGCCTCAGGGAATCGTTACCGGGTCAGTTGCAGGTTTTAGAAGAACTCCATGACAGAAAGATCCCCCCCCCCCCCCCATGTCAGAAAAAAAACAGCTATTCCTTTAGCGTCGCATGTGATCAACGTACAACGTCATCCTCCCTTTAAGCAAAATTATCGGAGGCACCAGTCGTGATGGCTAGAAAGTCTGATAATGAATTGAGATTGTGCATTGATTTTAGAAGGCTGAATGAGGTTGAGAAAAGGACGCTTATCCTATAAGGAATGTGAGCGATATCCTAGATAAACTTTGTTCAGCCCAATATACATCAAAAATCGCTGAAAGTAAGGAATGCACCGCTTTTGCCGCTCCGGGGAAGGGTTTTATATCAATATACCAGAATGTCCTTTGGTCTGTCAAACTCTCCGGCCACATTTTAGCGTCTGTTTGATCAATTGATAACACGGGAGTTCGAACCAAATGTGTTTGCTTACCTCGACGATATCATCGTAGTTACTGTCGTAGGTTCGTATGGGGCGAAGAGCTGCAGAAGTATTTTGAAATGTTAAAAGTAGCTTTGAGCTCTGCTCCCACGTTAGCCCGACCAGACATTAGTCTGCCCTTTACTATACAGATCGATACGAGTAGTACCAGATTGGGGGCCGTTTTAACTCAATTGATAGATGGCGTTGAACGAGTGATCGCTTATGCCAACTGAACAATGGCTACCGCTGAAAGGAATTTCACGGTCACCGAGCAAGAGTGTCTGGCAGCGATCTGGGCAGTTAGAAAGTTCCGTCAATATCTTGAGGGTTATCCTTTCGAAGTGATGACAGACCACAGTAACCTCCGTTGGCTGTATAACTTGTAGCACACAACTGGTAGACTAGAGAGTGGGCGACTGAATTACTTGGAAAACAGATTACCATCAAGCATAGAAAAGGAGCCTCACACCATGTGCCAGATGCTTTCTCTCAAATGTATGAGACTGATGTCGAAGCAGTCAATGCTGTAACTGAGACAGACGATCCCTGGTCTCAGGCGGGTAAAAAATGTCCAAGAAATGTCAACGCATTTTTCGGACTGGAATGTGGAGGATGGACATCTGTACTGTCATCGGCCGAACACTCTTGTCCATTCACTTTTACCAGACCTTGAGGCCTGGAAAATTGTTTTGCCTACAGAGTTGAGGAGAAAAGCTTTGCAGGAGGCTCATGATGCAGCTACTTCTGGTCATCTTGGAGTAGAAAAGACGCATGCCCGTACGGCTCTTTTATATTATTGGCCGGGGGTGTTCAGGTATGTGGATGCTTATGTTTGATCCTATTCTACTTGCCAAAATTTCGAGGTCGAGCAGACTCGTCTGGTTGGATTAATGAGAAAACGCGTGATTGGACAACCATGGATGGTCTTAGCAGCTGACATAATGGGTCCTTTTTAACCTGGCCGTGCTCATTATCGTTATTTACTGATATTTCAGGACATGTTTACACAAATGATAGATTGCGTACCATTAAGACAAGCTAATGGTGTCAATGTACAGAAGGCTTTCAAGGATTGTGTAGTTTTTAGGTGGGGAACCCTGGAGGTCTTGTTGAAGGACAACGGCACTGAGTTTATCAAAAAGCTTTTATCAAAGGCTGCCAATCAGCTTAGTCTTCGTAATTTCACCACCCCACCGTATCATGCGCAAGCAACTCTGGTGAGGCGGGTGAATAGAGTGGTGAAAACAATGATGGCTTCCTTGTTAAAAGCGATCACCGAGACTAGGATAAACATATCCAAGATTCACGGTTTGCTTACAATACTGCTATACGTAGTTCAACTCGTGTATCGCCAGTGCTCTTGAATTTCGGAAGACAACCGAGGGTGGCTAGTTCATTAAAGACAGGTAAAGGCGATCCCAGAAATTATACCGTTAGCCGCGAGATCATTGTTTGACGTAAAACTTATGTCTTATCTTTTAAACATTATTGGTCTGTTGATGAATCCGCGGTTAACAATCCCCTTTTTCCTTCCAGTAGTAATGAAAAAGATAATTCAAAATTCCGTGAATCGTTGGTGGACGATCTGAAGAGATCGGGAGGAACAGGTCGTCATCTGGCCATCAGGAAGAAGCTGATCATCCAGAAGTTTGTGGGAACCTAGGGAATAGAATCCCGTCACCTGGGAGATCGGACCACCCTGATCCCCTTTTCCCGAGAGGGGCCTCCCAATCAGGGAAAGATGACCGCCCCGGAGAAGGGGAAAGCCAACAGGAAAAGTTGCCGCACGTGGCAAATCAAACGAGCCTCCAATCTCACGCAGCCCGAGGAAGACCTCCCACGAGGACTTATCTCGCCCGTCGCTAGATCTTTTTATTTGATTGTCGTAGGTTTGGGTTTCGGCTATCAGGAATTACAGCAAGAAAAACATTTCCTATTTTCTTGGGAATAGGGATTAGACGTAAAATGGAGAAATAATCGCATTCTAGAAGAGGGAGTTCAACTGGATACAGCAACCTTTTGTTAACAATTGCTATTCCTATTTCCGAAATATACCATGTTTTCCGTCATTCACTGCGTCTATTAATAAATTTATATCCTGACTTTGTTCATCAATAATTGAAGTGCATATTGTTAATTGGTTCGATATTACTACATTTCTTGGGTTATCAATAATACTGTTCGTTATTTGGTCAAAAATTTGTCAAGTTCATTATTTACAGTAGTGAAGATTATTATCTATACGCTTGATGTAATTGTTTACGACTTTTAATTCAAATTTTTCTACACAGTTTGTACACATCATGAAGGTTGTAGTGTAGATTTCGCTTGATTTTAGAAGCCTTTCCTTGATAATTTCCATGTCAACGACGACGATTAGATTCCAAGTTTCGTGGTAGAGTTGAACTAGTCCAATATCTTCTGCAAAGACTGTTGTGTAATTTAAGGAATTCATAGTCATATTTCCAGAAGTGGTGGGAATGAGCGTCATCAGTGAGAGAAGATTCTACATTTTCGCTCTGTATACAATTGAGAATAAAATACTTTTAGATGGTTTGCATGTGTAAGGTAACGTTCTCCTTTTACGAGAGTTGCTGTTTGCTTTTTTAATAACTGGAATTGGACGTTTTCATTCTTTACTCAATTGGTTTTTTATTTTGAATCATTGTGGATTAAGACAAGATCGCCCGGCTCAAAGATATGTTATGGGATAGCAATTGTAGCATCTTGTTTCTCTTTGTATTTTTGCTTTAATTTTTTAATTTTCTCTTTTGCTTGGCGCAAATATTTTTCATATCATGTTTTCCACAAAGAGACCAGTTCTTCGTACTTTAATGATGAAGTAGTTGCTAAAATTAAGGGTAAATTAGCTTTCCTGTCAAAGGTAAGTTCAAATCGTGCAAGGCCACTTCCTTTGTGTAGACCATTGCAATAATTTTGAGGCTTTCATCCCAGTCAGTTGGATTTTCTTCCATAGGGGTTTTTATTACATCTTTTACGGCAGAGTGTGTTCTTTCTAATTATCCATTGCTTTGTGGATGGAAAGCTGTTGTTTAAATGTGTTTAATTTTAAAAAGATTTTCAAAAGTTTAAATCAGTTCGCAAACAAAGTTACTTCCATAATCAGTTTCGGGGACAAAAAAATATAAATTTAGTGATCAAAGAGTTAATTGATTATCGATTCTGCCTGTACGTTTCCCATCTGAATCAAAAGTAGGTATTTTGTTAACATATCCTGAATCGTTAAAATATATTCGTTTCCTTTTGGGGTCAACGGCAAAGGTCCAAATATGTCCCTGGAAATTTTGTCATTTAGTTCAACGGGTGTATCAGGGATGATCAATTTAACTTTTAGCCTGATGCGTGTTAACTTTTGAGTTTGGCAAATTAGAAATTTTTGTGCATATTCGCAAATGTCATTTTTGATGTTTTCGCACAGAGCTTCTTGTCTTGCCCGTTCGATGGATTTGTTTTCACCAAAATTTTGTAATGCTACATTTCCGTGACTTATTTTAATAATTTCTTCTTTTTCTTCTATTGTAAATTCTTCCTTTCGCGTTGTATATATGAAAAATTTCAATTCCTTGTTTTTTTTTCTAAAAATGTGATCAGTTCTTTTATCTGAATTTTTCTGAGATTTGTAACCTTCGGGTCCGAAAAATGGAGTCTTACTGTTGTTAACTTTCTTTATTTGATTCATTGAACAGCTTGGTTTAATTTTGTGAACAATGTTCTTTTATCATAATCTGGCAATTGTATTGGGTTGCTCGTTGTTCTGTTCGTATTTTAATCATTTTGATCCAAAGTATTTCCTAAGGATTTAGTTTCCACTTGGTTCGAAGTTCTGAACGATTTGAAAGCCATTTATGATATTTGTTCATCAAATCAGAATTACCTTTGTAATTTAATTTAATTTAATTTAATTTTTGTTTACCTATCGACTTTGTACAGGAAGTTAAACTAGTGCAAAAGAAGATATTTTGAAGAACTACAAACACCAGAAAATCACTTTTAAATTATCTAGACATTTTACTGAAGACATTGAGGTATCTACTATAAGCAGACCTATTGATACTTGAGATAAACTTACTATAACGCCCACATAGGAAAATTTAAAAGTAAAAAATACCCTGCACTGCTAATTTTTGAAGTATCAATTGTGTGATCCAGAGGAAAAAAACCGGTCCAATTGCAGAAACAGATTTTACTGGAAATGAAATTCGGAAAGGTCGCTAGCCAGGGGATTTTACTTATCGTCCCTCAACTAACAAAAAATTGCGTACTAGGAGTTTACATTTTAAAATCACTAGGAGGCAGTGTTTCGAGAATGTAGCCCGTACCAAACTGCACATGCTTTGCGGAACGCACCACTATTGGTTTGGTCAAACAGCTCTAGTGGAAATACAGGGTGTCCCATAGCATGTGACTGAAGTAAATTTCATATAACTTTGTACAAATTGTACATCTGTGTGGCGTAGCCCCATCTTGCATGAAGTAGAAATTCTTGATTAATTTGTTTTTTCGTGCCCAAGGAAAAAAGTTCTTCTTTAAGAACTCGCAGTAAATGTCAGCATTGATTGTACGACTGTCGAAGAATTCAAGACAAACACTTTTCACCGCGATTGCAGCCCATGCAGTGACTTTTTTCGAGTGTGAGGACTTGGTTTCGACGAAATGAGGCGACTCTTTTTCCCAAAAGAGAAAATTTTGTTTGTTTACATAGCCAGCTAAGAAGAAATGTGCTTCGTCTGAGAAGATGATATTCTAAGCCTCTATCTCTTTGGATTCAGAAAGATTATAAAGTTCTTGGAAAAATTTCACACCCCGATTTGCATATTTCTTCAAATGTTCTTCAGTTTTGCGGATAAACTCATCTGTGGTTATATTACGGGAAGGTCCAGGATGCGAATGTCTCCTATCGTCTAGTGTACCGTGCTGATCCAATCTCTCAATTACTCTGAGAACACACATGAATTACTCAAAAAATGAGTAAATTTTCAACTAAAAAATAGAATTTTTTTTTGATTATGTTAGTTCATTTACTCTATTTACCGTTTGAGACTCGAATCAGAGATTCCAGTGTCTGTGCCATACTCATAATGGAATGCTCTTAATGCTGCAGTAGTTGATTCTCCTCTTTGGTAATATGATTTGATGAGACAAATTTTTCTTCAGTGGTTAGTTTTTCCATTGTACTGTCCTAACTCGCGAGACACTGAAGCATGCATAAAAAATTTGCAGAGAGTCTAAACTTCAACCATATGTTAGACCTTAGCCTGCACTGTCACCTTGCGGAATACAACGCAATTCACTTTGGTCACATGATATGGGATACCCTGTAGTATTTTTTCTGAAGCCGTCTTTCCGAGCCAAGTATGTGGACTATACGATGTATGCGCAGTAGCGTAGGGGCTACATTTTTAGATCAGTTTTAAGAAGTATTGTTAATTCAAAAGAAGACACTATTAGTCTGGAAATTTAAGGTCAAATACCACGTTTTTAGGACTTATGAATATCATCTGTATTTCAATCAAACTCAGGTTGAATGTCACCTGATGAGGATAGAAGCGCCGTTTTAGATAAAAGAAGAACCTCTGCATGATAAAGGTAGCAAAAAAGTTGAATTACCGAATATGGAGCTTAGTAGGAAACTGAGTATCTTCCAAAAAAATCTTTTCCAACAAACCGAGATGAATACCGTCTTATTAACATCAGCTACAATTAAGACACCAAAACTCATTTTTACCAAACAGCCTTTGATGTCTTATCCTTGATTCAAGCCAACAAAACTTGAAAAATCTTGAGGGGTGTCGAGGTACCACTAAAAATGTCGAAGCCTGTCTGCGCGTAGCTGCGTTTGTTCAGTGTGTCCACAAGCACTGTGCCCCATAGTTTCTATACGGACGCGTTCTGATTCGCAAATAGTTCAAGCAATTAATGATATCGCAGCCAAAAAAATGGAAAGCAGTTGAATAGTTTTCTGATTCTAGTAAATTTTAGTGAAAAATTCACAAATTGATTTGATGATACCACAAATAAGCGAGTTTTAAAAAGTCGGAGATATTATGTATACCTTTTCTGCAGTTTTACCTAAAAGTTGATGGCTTCCCTAAGTTACCGCTCCTTTTCTCAAATAAGAAATAATATCCCTTCGGCCCGAGCATCTCGAGCTTAATGCATCAAAATATAGTATGCTGTCCGATAGACCTTTCTTGGGTCTGTAGCATTAAAATAACGATGAACCCAAGCGAAATCTAAATAGGGATCAAAGTTATAATTCAATGTCTCAAATACTAAACTTATCTCAACAAAATCGACACTAGGGATGTTACAATATACCGGGCTCAGAACTTTCCTATTATTTATCCGCTAGTTAGTTGTAATGTGGGCGGGGGGGGGGGCGTCAGGCCCCACCCCTGGCGCTCAAGCTATAGGGCCTATTGTGCCATACCCGCGTTTATTCTCAAGGCAGTACTCTGAATCCGGCCATCTTCGCCGAGTGTTTTTGGATCTCGGTGGGTTTCGTTGTTACCAACGTTCTGAGATTATACCTCTCAGGTGCCAGGCATACTCATCGCACTGTAAATGACGTCCTACATTGTTGATCAGGCAAAGTGATCCTCACCCACTCTGCCATTCTGCAGCCTTCCTAGCAGGCACAGTGTGTGTGTTCATTACTCGAAGTCGGCCAGCGACCATCGAGCGTGGTTCGCCCGTAAGAGCCCCAAGCGCAAGAGAATCGCTGACTCATTTTCGAGTCTTCTCAAAATCGGCTTCGACCCTGAAGTTCAGGCCCTCGAAAGAGCCCATTTATCCTTGGTAAGGCTCTAGCTTTTTCTGAGGGGACCTACAGTTTAAGGTGGGTTCCGAACCACCGAAGCCCCGATAGAATTACATAGAAAAATTTCCATTGGCACCCGGCTCAGGGATCGAACCCCAGACCTCCTGCATGGAAGTCTGATAAATGAAAATTAGGTAGGGGCGTCGTTTGGCATTGGAAAAGCTTTCTTTCACGTAAATGATAACCCAGTTATCAGAATAATAATAAACTTAAGATTCCATTTATTCAAGGAAACCCTGAATATTAGTAAAGTACAGTTCGATTTAGAAGTTGTCAAAGTTTCAAGGAATGACCCATTTTTTAAATTAAATTCTAGATTAACACCTGATATTTTGTTTCGACTTTTAACACGAAATTGTAATCTTTATACGATTGAGATCCTTGAAATACAGCTATTGGTCTTACAAACTAATCACTCTACCGTTTCGATGCTCCATGATTCTGCGAAACTCAGCAATTAAATCAAGTTTACTTTTATGCGGAATAATTTTCGTAAGAATGGGATGAGGGGCGACTAATTACATTGTTGTGGTATGGGGAAGAAACAATCATGTAAAAACTTTTGCGACACCGGCTAAACGACTAAATGTCTCGGGAAAAACGAAATACATCAGTGCAGAGGACACATTTCACTTGAAAGGCTCAAAAACCGGTTTTCAGGAAAACGACTGAATATTCAAGGAATCTTGTGAACAAACTCATAAATTAATGAGATACAAAATTTAGTTGCTGAATACAAAAGAAGCGGGCTTGGGAAACCTCGTGGCAACGTGGAAAACAAATTTTGCTTTCGTGGCAAATGAGGCTGGGATCTTTTCCAATAATAAAATGAAGAATGCATACCGGCTAATGCGTTCTACAAAAGTAGATTTATTTCTCAGAGGGCATATTATTACTTCTTGACTATGATAACCTAGCCTGGAATCTCTAATTAGTCGCAATTCTAACAGTTTCGCGGCATCTCGTGGATACAAGTAGAACTAAACCATCCTGAAGAGTCTCAGTCTCCTTTGAAATCCCACGATGATGTACAGCTTTAAATACAGATTTATAATCGACGAAGTTTTTTTACAAAATTTATTATTCGTAATGCCTGATGGGCAATATGTAGTAGCATTATTGGTGGGAATATTGTCCATCACCCTGCACTATGTAACCCCTTTCCAGCTCTCCGAATGATTTTGCAAGATTGTGCACAGCCAGTCGTACGAATATCCTCAGCCTTATCTTTAACTGAAACATTACCATAATTTGTGCTTTTTGGGTTGCAAACTGTAACATCACAGTTGGATGCACTAATTCAAGCTCTTACATTCTCGCGATAATGCACCAAAACATAGATATGCAACAAGAGACTAAACTCGCAAGGGAGAATATATTCGAGAACAATATCACAATATATATTATATATTCTCAACAAGACTGAGATTTATTCTTGGAGATTCTTGACATTGGATGGTTGCGTGTCTTTACCATAAAGGCATACACTTATTTGCAGGAGATGTCATGAAAGTCTTCTGATTCGAGAAAATAATTCACCAGGTATTTGTTTCTGAAGAACGCCAGTGCATCACATTCGCAAAGTATATAATGAGCTGTCTTCTTACGAAAATCACATTTTCGACAACGAGGGTTGTCTCCAATCCTCAGGTTGGTCAAATATTTTCTCAATCGGCTGTGTTCAGTAAGCATCCCTACTACCACTTTAATCTGCCTTCTTTCCATGGTCAAGAGTTTATTAGTCCTCTTAGTACATGTACCAAATATTAAATTCTTGGGATGCACCACTCATGCGTACGAGATACCGCAGTAGGGTTCCAGGCCAATCGAAAGTTGCGAAGCTGCAGCCTTAGAAAGTGCATCTGCTTTCTCATTACCTTCAATATTTTCATGGCCGGGAACCCCAATGAGGCTGACCATTTTTTTACCGGCAACCTTAGTGAGATCTTGAAAACAACTCCAGACTATTCTGGAAGTTAGCTCTTCGAATTTAAGAGCCTTAAGTGCTGTTTGACTGCCAGAACAAATGTAAATGTGCTGGCCTTCATGAGCTTGCACAAAAATTTTCTCAAGGCAAGCTTTAACAGCTATTGTTTCGGCCTAGAAAACTGATTCTATCCCCTGTTCCCAAGAAGTCCTTAGAGCCGTCTGTGTACCAAAGAAGACCTCCTGGTTTACCATAACATACCATAACATCAGTTTGCCTAGCAAGGATATTATTTCTCGCATAACATGCTCTTACTGATATCATGTAGATCTGTCAAATCGACATCAATAAGGTTGCCCCCTACTAGGAGTCTATATACTTTCGCTGCCGCCATCTTTCTTAAGAAAAAGTGCAATGGCGGGATGGCCAGAATTCCTGAACAGCTGTTGTTGGTGTTGTTTTCATAGCACCAATGATCGCCAAGCAGGAAACCCTTAAAAGGTTTTCCAGTTACTCATAGTACTGATTAGTTCAGTCCTTGGCAACCAGATTAATAATACATATGCTATTATGGGTCTGATTATCACTGTATATAACCAGTAAGTAATTCTAGGTTTTAAACCCCAGGTTCTCCCTATTGCGCATCTACAGGCCCAAAAAGCCATCTCAGCTTTCTTTACCATGGCGTCAGCACTTAAGATTTCTTAGGCCAGGATGAAAGAACTCCTTCCTGTGGATTTACCGAAATCGTTGGTAAATTTATGTAAATAATTTTGATAGAAAGGCATTACGGAAGTCAAAAAAGGTCTTTGACAACGAATCCCGGTAAGAAGGCTTACATTAAAAAGTATTGTAAATTTACCTACATATAATGGTAACGTAAAAAATTTCCGGATCCCGTTTTTGTCGTTGCCCTTTGAACCTCCATAGCAGTAGAAGTGATCTCTTAAGTTAAATTCCTTTCTGTAGACAGCAGCGACAATATTTTTCTGAATACTTTTGGATACCTCATAAAGCAACCACGAAATATAACATTTTAAATCACGTTTGGTAAGGTATGTTTAGATACATTTATGTATTTACTGTTTTTTGAAAAGTAATGACGAAAGAAGCTTATTGAAACACAGTATTGGTCATTTTACGTTGTCACGATTGATTTCCCCACAGACAGCTCTGGTAAGAAAAATTTTTTATTTCTTCATCGTTATTTTATATTTTTGTAGTTGATATTATTCAAACAAAGTCAACATTTTACGATAAAGTGATGTATTATTGTGCACAATTTTAATTTTACTAGACTTTGCAAAGTTCATGCTTTTGGCAGATCCGATCAACTTTGAACGAGATTTAGATTTTGTAGGTTTTATAAATATATATTTGAATTTAAGCGATATTGGCGCCACTATCTCATAGCTCCCTCTGTAAATCATAAGGGAACTTTTACAAGTTCAGTTTTCAATTTCAATTTACGCTTAATTACCGGAGGGAATAAATCAACACATGGTCACGTTAGATATATTGACAACTGAACTCGCTCGAAATGCGAAAAATGCAGAAGAAACATAAAATCGGGTTGTAGTCAACGGTTACGTCATCTTAGGGGAAGGAGGAAGGGGCTTGGTCCAAATATACAGTCGCAAACGAGTGGTGAAGTAGAAGGAGGGGGGAGGTGAAGAGTGTCAAAAAATTGGTAACGTTGTTCCCTCTTTGACGCATTACATTGCATTATAGTTCACGTGAGAAAATTATTTGTTTTTATTTTATAAGACTGATTTTACATTATTTTATTTTGGTTAGAGTTGGATTTTTTTAATAGTGTGCATGGGGCTGTCCAAGTTCATATCAACAGTTACGGACGAATTTTTGTAATGCAATCAAGTGGTACTGGCTCAGGAATCGAACCCCGGACCTCTAAAGTGAAGTTGAAACGCCTACTTGCCTGAGACACCGAGGCCCCTATCTTATTATATTACTATTATTTATTTATTTTATTATTATTCTTTGTATAACTTTTTCTCATGTGAACCCGGATTTTCATCATTAGCCATGGACTAAGTCAAGTGCCTGATGAGATGAGGATGTTACATTAGGTGTAGTAGCCACACAATTAGGAGCATGGCGTCCTCAGGTTGCGAGTAGAGGGAAAAAACCTCCAAGCGGAGACGTAACAACCGTGTAGAAAGCTGAATGGCACCTAGGCGATATGTCAGAAACGGTGACTCTGGGATACTGGGCGACTTCCCACAGTATGCAACCTTATTCTTGCTTACGGTACTCTACAAGGATGGACGAACCCTTTCCCTAGCTGATCGTGAAAACAACAATGACACCACCAAACCACCAAACAGTTGTGGATGCGGTTCAAAACAATCGAACGCGCGGAGCAACCGACAGTAGGTCGGCAAACAGTGCTGATTGCCCCAGAAGTCGGGGTGCTGAAAATAATTTAGATTAAATTACGACGACGAACAAGCGAAGCGCTCAGATTGAGTGGACGAATCGACTCAAGGATAACTTTTTGGACTGCTAATGCCAGCATTATCCCAGTTCGTGGAGGCTTTATGGCGCGTATGCACACTATGTGGTACCAGAAACACCCAGAGCTTCAGCACGTTTAGCAACAGTCTCTGCAAAATCGAGCTGCCGACCTCTCGACAACTGAAAATGAACGCAAAGCGTTACCCTAACCGCTGCATGAACAAGCCGCAGACGAAGAGAGAGGAGCGACATTAAGACCAACTGCGGAAAGCGGGCACCTCCTGGTTGATGATAGCGATTTTAGGACCCGACATCTAACTGAAATGGATGCCTCGCTCCGTGAGAATATCTAGGAGGAATCCGACTTATATACCATCAAGTGTTCTGTTAATGGTGCAACGAGAGCTTTGACTGATACAAATCGAAGGCTAAAGCATTGGCTACATCTGTGGCGACACTAATCATCGCGAGTGTAAGGTCACTCATGCATTTTATATGGATGACCTGAAGATCTATGCTTCTAGTTCAAAGCAACTCCAGAGTACTCTAAATATCATCAACATGTAAACAGGAAAGATAAGTATGGAATTTGGATTGGACAATTTTTCCAAGAATAATCTGAAGCGAGGTCGAATTACTGACGTTTCCGGGGACCCTAGACTTGTGTATGTGAGTGTTATTAGACATCTTGACACCTAAGCGTACCTCAGAGCCGCATTGATGACATGAAACCAGTAAAGGAGACTCTCGGAAGCACATGAAAGCATCTTCTTCGACAGATTTGGTCTTCAAATCTGTCAGCGTTGAATAAGGTATCTGCGACGAAAATGCTTGCCGCCTCGGTTCTACTCTACTCATTTGGCTTCGTTCCATGAGCGAAGCACGAGCTTGCTAGTCTCGTTATCACCACGCGTAAGATCATGCATATGCAGAAAAGCTTGCTTATCAATTCGTCTGTTCAGCGATTATACATCCCACATCGTCAAGGCGGGCACAAACTTCTGAATCTCCAATTTCTTCATAACGGAAATGTTCCGGGTACAGCTTACATCGTTGCAAATGGAAGAGATCCTCTCCTTAAACTATTCAGGAATTGCGAAGTGAATGTCAAAGGAGCGTTTCTTTACAAAACCACGGAGCAGGCAGCCGAGACTCTTGATCTGAGTTTCAACATCAGGAGTGAGGAAACTCCATTACTCCATCTAGATGCCTCTCTTCTGAATGCCTGAGTGAAGCAAGCAGATGTTGAAAAATTCTGCCAACAACTTCTCGACAAGAAAATGCCATAAACGCATTTTACGTCAGGAAGTTCAAGATTTCGTGACACGAGAAACACCCAGATTTCTCGCACTTTTCGCAGCAACTGCTGCAAAACCATTCCGCTCACCTCTGGAAAAGGGGTTATATAAGCGGAGGACCAACAAGCCGCAGCCAGAACAAGCCGGAAACTGAGGAAAAGAGGTGACACTGAGACTAACCGCGGGCAGGCATTCAATCGAGGAAAAGCGATACTTTGGCACAGAAGAAACATCAACATCCAGTTTTCTCTCAAGTCCAAATATCTGACTGAACTGGATGACGCGCTTCGTGGAGATTTTCTGAAGAATGCGACCTCTGGACCATCAATTGTCGTGTGTATGATGCAGCGAGAACTTTGGCGGATGCAAACCTTAAAACAAAACCAAGGGCTGATCATAAGAACAGAAGACGCATACATCAACTTAGCACAAAGATAGGCTGGGCAAGTAAGTACGCATCCCGATTTCAGTGTGTGATTGACTACATAAAGTCTGGCAGGAAGTTCACTGCAGTTCGACACAGTCCGATACAGTCCGACAGTTCGCGCGTGAACTGTGGATTCGTTATCACACACTCAACAAGCCAAAGATGCTGACCACCAGGCGCATGTTGCTGATAGAATACGGATACTATCAGAAGCTAGGTGAAGTCTAGAGCGGAGAGAGAAGTGGGTCAGAGAAAATAAACAGTTTTTCTCTGACCCATCTCGACTTTTCTAAAACCCTCCAGTATAGCTTCAAGGAGCTGTGCAGTGCCCTCATAACACCTGAGGAGGAATACCCATTTATCACTACCGAGGAGGTGAAAAAAGTATGAAGAGGGATGAAGAACTATTATTATCTCGGGCCAGATGGTATCAATACCTTTTGGTGGAAGAAGTTTTCTCCAAACCACCAGCATCGGGCCCGCATTTTCACCTGTATATCTAAAGTCGCAAGAGCCTATTCCGGAGAGGTTGGTGAAAGGACGCACAGTGCTCCTCTCGAATCCACACACAGTAAGATGCACAGAGAGGTTGATATCCCTTTGGAAAACCAGATTTACTAAGTTATCTGAAAAACATTTGTGACAAATAATAATATCACCTTCCAGAGATGCGTCTTTCAGGATGACACAATCTGCATTCTCCTCTTTTGCCATACACTTTAGTCACTACTTCTCGTACTCCGCAATTTCCAAGGGCATTTCTGCAGTAAACCCGAATATCGAAAGAATAACGTAACTGATATCCGGACACGGGAGACGTGGTTACAGCCGAAACATTACCGCAATTTCAACAAGAGCGGGTGCAATTTCCTAGAATGGCACCCGCTCCCGGTGAAATCTCGTGGTTGTTCTTTTGACAACATTTAGTATATATAATATGTGACGCGATCTGAAGAAGGACCCCTAAACGGTCAAACGTAAATTTTAGAGAAGAAGCAGGAGAAGTGGCGACGGGCCAATAGAACGACATAGAACGACAAATTTTGCACGCTTGTACTGAATAAATTATTAATGATGGAATTTTTTTAACTATACCATCTCAAAGAGCAAGTTCGAATCTACGTAAAACATTAAAAATCATAGAATTGATTTTTGGCCGTTTAGGGGTCTTTTTTCAGATCGCGTCACATATATTTTTTGCAAATTTCTTCTCGGGTAAACCCAGTTTTTCATCATAGACACGCACTCAGTCAAGTGACTGTCGAGATGAGGATGTTATAAGTTAATTTTATATGATGTTTTAAATCTTTTGCGATGATGTTGTAGGTACAAAATAAGAAGCATAGTGCCGTTTGCAGTTCGTCTTTACCCCTGTTATCTTTACACAGCGGCCGCGAGCGTTGGAGGTGACAACAGTCGCCTCTGGATGCTTTCTTAGAGCTACCATCTGTTACTCCATAGGTTTTTAGTCTCTTACTTCCTGATGGTGTGGAAAGTTTCTTACAATGCGACATTTTAATAAATTTAAATTAAAAATTCAAAGATTTTTCGGGTTTCAA
>CAKNYM010044689.1:0-49220 GCA_932195095.1 Andricus curvator | reverse complement strand
TAAATTGTTCCAATAACCAAAATAACTACCAATGGTGAGTCGACGATTCAAGTGCACCGGATCGCGCACCAGGTGGTTTAGCACGTATTCTACGAGAACTTTTTCAAAATTTAAATTGTTCCAATAGCCAAAATAACTGCCAATGGTCAGTCGACGATTCGGGTGCACTACGTCGCACACCACGTACTTTAGCACGTATTCTACAAGTACTTTTTCAAAATTTAAATTGTTCCAATTGCCAAAATAACTACCAATGGTGAGTCGACGATCCAAGTGCACCGGATCGCGCACCACGTAGTTTAGCACGTATTCTACGAGAACTTTTTTTAAAATTTATATTGTTCCAACAGCCAAAATAATTACCAATGATGATTCGACGATCCAAGTGCACTAGGTCGCGCATTATGTACTTTGGCACGTATTCTAAGGGAGCTTTCTTTAAATTCAAATTATGCTAACAGCCAAAATAACTGTCAATGGTCAGTCGATGATCCGGGTGCACTAGGTCGCGCACCAGGTACTTCAGCACGTATTCTAAGAGAACTTTCTTAAAATTCAAATTATGGCAACCGTCAAAATAACTACCTGGTGCGCGATCCGGTGCACCGGGATCGTGGACTGACCATTGGTAGTTATTTTGGCTGTTGGAACCATTTAAATTTTGAAAAAGTTCTTGCAGAATACGTGCTAAAGTACGTGGTGCGCGACCTAGTGCACCCGGATCGTCGACTGACCATTGGTAGTTATTTTGGCTATTGGAACAATTTAAATTTTGAAAAAGTCCTCGTAGAATACGTGCTAAAGTACGTGGTGCGCGACCTAGTGCACCCGGATCGTCGACTGACCATTGACAGTTATTTTGGCTATTGGAACAATTTAAATTTTGAAAAAGTTCTCGTAGAATACGTGCTAAACTACGTGGTGCGCGATTCGGTGCACTTGGATCGTCGACTCACCATTGGTAGTTATTTTGGCTGTTGGAACAATATAAATTTTGAAAAAGTTCTCGCAGAATACGTTCTAAACTACATGGTGCGCGATTCGGTGCACTTGGATCGTCGACTCACCATTGGTAGTTATTTTGGCTGTTGGAACAATATAAATTTTGAAAAAGTTCTCGTAGAATACGTCTAAACTACCTGGTACGCGATCCGGGGTACCCGGAGTATCGACTCACCATTTGGAGTTGTGTTGGCTGTTAGCACAAATTAAATGTTTTAAAAGTTTTCGTAGATGACGCCATGAACGACCTGGTGCACGTTCCGTTGCACCCGGGTAGTGGACTTACCATTTAGAGATGTGTCGGCTATTGGCAAAGTTAAGATTTTAATTTTCAACCCGGGCTAATGTTCTCTAACAGTTTCATATTCTTAAGAATATTCATTTGTGTTTAGTGTAGCCTAAGCATGGAAGACGGGCAGGAGCAGCGCTTTAGCCAGGTAGCATTCAGCCGTGACCCATGCTTTCGCCACATATTTTCAAGTATTTTGCCATGCTTGAGCCATGCTTGAGCCATGCAAACTTTTTCACGCGGGGTGTTACAAGGATATGTAAAAGGAATACATAACTATTACATCACATGCAAAATAATTAATTTTCCACAAAATTATATTACTTGTCTTAATTATACACATGAAAAATTATATATTTACATATTCTTATTATACATTATATTATATTGTAAGGTGAAACAGAAAAAATCGAGTTATAGAAAATAGCTTACAATCGTCCATTATAAGCTATAACAGTAATTTTTCCAGCAGAAAAATTCTGCGTGAATGTACCCGTTACGGAACGTGGTGCTCAGGTATATGTAACTTTGTTAGATAATACAAATATAATATTAATGTTATAAAAACAAGGTGATTTTCTTTGCAGTTTGTAATATTTGCCATGCTAATATATACATACAGCCTTCAAAAAAGTTTTTTAAAATCTACTTCCAAAAAAAGGTTCTCCTTCTCATCTATTTAAAAATATTCTTCGTATAAATTTGGGTTTTAATCATATCTTTTTCATTCATGCTATATCTAGTGAGACGCACGTCCCACTCTTAGGCTTCGAGAGATAATTTGTGTAATTGTTACGGAACGATTGTGGACCAGTTGTGCACAACAAATGTTTGAGAGGTGACATTTAAAAATGTTGATAAAATGAAAAAACCGGATTGTAACTTCGTTTTATAACGGCCCGGGTAAAAAAATTTTGGTATGGGATTGATCTAGGAAAACATCTGTGAAATCGTATGGGAGTGATCTCTCAGATAGTATAGTAAAAGTATGGCATTTGAGACGATCCCATACTTCATGTATGTTTGAATGAAGTATAGTGGATGTATAGTTCAAATATAGCTAAAGTATAACAATGTATAGTTGAAGTATAGGGGAACTATTTTGAAAGTATATCTGAGAAGTATAGCTGCAGTATAACTGAAATATAGATAAAGTATAGCTGATGTTCAGTCAAAGTATGGCTGAAGTATAAATTTTAAGTATAGCTCAAGTATGTAAATTATGTCTAAAGTATAGGAAAAGTATGGCTATAGTAGGTATAGCCGTATCATTGCTGATGGGAGATAATCAGTTATCTGAAATACATGAAAATAGAAATCCAGAATCATGATTTTCACAAGGTCAAAGAATATTGTTTTTAAATTCTAAAATAAGTGAAATGCAAATAAGTTAAATGTTAATTGTGGCATTAATTATTTAACTTTATGAAATTTAACACTAAACATTTCAACTAAGTAACAATTTTATCAAACCTTTTTATGCTACCAATATTATATTTAGGAATCAAAGATTCTGGATCTTTTACCAATATATATGACATAAGAGTCATATAAGTAGTCCATTGTATATCCATTGCATATTCTATATCCTCACGAATAATATTCAAAACATATTTGACTCACGAAATGACTTGAATCGCGAACTTTTTACATTTTTGAACGAGCTGTCATTTATGATTCATTATGTTTTATCACGTTGCTAGGGTATCTTGAAGAACAAATGAGTGCAATTCTATGTCCGATACTTTTGCCATACTTAAGTATAAATGAAGTATAATCTGTACTTCAGCTATACTTAAGTATATATGAAGTATATCCCATACTTCAGCTATACTTCAGCTATACTTTAGCTATACATTAGCCATACTTCAGCTTTACTTTATATATACTTTATCTATACTATTTCAATATACTTGAAGTATGGGATCGTGTCATTTACCATACTTTTGATATACTTTGGAAAGTCAATGATTGATCACTCCCATACTTATGATTTTTACTCGGGGGTTAGGTAAATATGCACTTGCAATATTACGTTAATAATAAATTGTTTTCAGAAATGATCTATTTCTTAGATTCAATTTAATATTTTTTCAAAGTAAAAAACTCGTTCATATATATTAATATAATATAAATATTAATATAATGTATATTAATATAGTTATCTGTATTATTATTGATATAGTATTTCTTAATTTTAAATAGACCCGCACTTTTCCGTAAAGTCGCGGTCCGTTAATATCACTGCTGCTGCAGTAGATTGCAGTAGAAGGTGGCCACCTCGAATACACACGCAAGTGACCAACAATTGTAGCGCCATGCGGCCATAGCGGCGAGTGGCGGATAGAAGCTTCTGTATTTTGAGCCTATGGTTTTTGAGGCAACTTATACGTAGTACCTTTGAGCATAAAACCTGGCATCAGATCTGGGTGTTCGATGATCTTCTGAAAACACCTTGCCAACGCAGGATGACCACTCTTCAGGTCCTTGTACCGGAAGTTGTGCACCATGTCCGGACCTGGAGCTTTCCAGTTACTCGCCCTTTTCAAAACCGCTGAAAAATCTGAAGCTGTGACGTTAGTCATCTCCATTTCAGGGTTATTGCTAGCTCTTGCTTTCTCTAGTTGAAACCAGGCAGCGTCTAAATTGCTTCTGTTCGTTTTTCCCCAGACACCCGACAAGTAGTTAGGCCCCAGCAGACACGTTCTGTAAATGTTACATAACAAAAAGGGAACATTTATACATAACATTGTTACAATCGTGTGCCATAACAATTACAGAACATAAAGGTCACACTGTTCTGTAACGATGTTACTGTAAGTATATGTAACAGTTCTGGAATTCTGCAATGTAACTAATATAGAACAGAGTGATAGAACTGTTACGTCACTAGAATGTCACACGTGTTCCAGGAAAATTTACACATAACATTGGTAGTGGACTTACCATTTAGAGATGTGTCGGCTATTGGCAAAGTTAAGATTTTAATTTTCAACCCGGGCTAATGTTCTCTAACAGTTTCATATTCTTAAGAATATTCATTTGTGTTTAGTGTAGCCTAAGCATGGGAGACGGGCAGGAGCAGCGCTTTAGCCAGGTAACATTCAGCCGTGACCCATGCTTTAGCCACATATTTTCAAGTATTTTGCCACGCTTGAGCCATGCTTGAGCCATGCAAACTTTTTCACGCGGGATGTTACAAGGATATGTAAAAGGAATACATAACTATTACATCACATGCAAAATAATTAATTTTCCACAAAATGATATTACTTGTCTTAATTATACACATGAAAAATTATATATTTACATATTCTTATTATACATTATATTATATTGTAAGGTGAAACAGAAAAAATCGAGTTATAGAAAATAGCTTACAATCGTCCATTATAAGCTATAACAGTAATTTTTCCAGCAGAAAAATTCTGCGTGAATGTACCCGTTACAGAACGTGGTGCTCAGGTATATGTAACTTTGTTAGATAATACAAATATAATATTAATGTTATAAAAACAAGGTGATTTTCTTTGCAGTTTGTAATATTTGCCATGCTAATATATACATACAGCCTTCAAAAAAGTTTGTTAAAATCTACTTCCAAAAAAAGGTTCTCCTTCTCATCTATTTAAAAATATTCTTCGTATAAATTTGGGTTTTAATCATATCTTTTTCATTTATGCTATATCTAGTGAGACGCACGTCCCACTCTTAGGCTTCGAGAGATAATTTGTGTAATTGTTACGGAACGATTGTGGACCAGTTGTGCACAACAAATGTTTGAGAGGTGACATTTAAAAATGTTGATAAAATGAAAAAACCGGATTGTAACTTCGTTTTATAACGGTTAGGTAACAGACTTATGGAAGTGGTATGAAACGTAGTGAATTATTTCTCCGATCACTGGGTTATACATATCTGCAATGTTTTGAAATTCTTATATTGCGAAAGCACTACTTCGTAACACCGTCTTATAATGGTTAAGTTACCTCGCTATGGAAGGTGTATGGAGCAATTATATAACACTTGAACGAAAAAACGTTATTGTCTTGTGAATGTTCTATTACTCTGTGGCATATCTGTTACATTACATAATTCCAGAACTATTACGTATCCTTACCGTATAACACCGCTACAGAGCAGTGTGACCTTAATGTTCTAGAACTGTTATCCTACATGACTGTAACAATATAAATGTGGCCTTTTTGTTACGTAAAACTTACAGAACGTGTCGGCTGGGATGCATCAGGGCAGGTGACGACGTCACGCATTTTTTTCAGAAAAAGAGGTTATATTGTCTCTGTTGGTTTATATACTTACGTATTTTTGTATCATTAACCAATTCACATTTAAAAAAATTAACGATTAACATATTATAACTGAAACATACATTTTGTAGCAACAAACATGCAATAAATTCAAACTAAAATTTGAAATTGTCGTCATATGAATCATGCAGGAGGGGATACAACGCGCCCACCTCGGACATACCCGCGAGTGACTATGAAATATGCACTTGCAATATTACGTTAATAATAAATTGTTTTCAGAAATGATCTATTTCTTAGATTCAATTTAATATTTTTTCAAAGTAAAAAACTCGTTCATATATATTAATATAATATAAATATTAATATAATGTATATTAATATAGTTATCTGTATTATTATTGATATAGTATTTCTTAATTTTAAATAGACCCGCACTTTTCGGTAAGGTCGCGGTCCGTTAATATCACTGCTGCCGCAGTAGATTGCAGTAGAAGGTGGCCACCTCGAATACACACGCAAGTGACCAACAATTGTAGCGCCATGCGGCCATAGCGGCGAGTGGCGGATAGAAGCTTCTGTATTTTGAGCCTATGGTTTTTGAGGCAACATATACGTAGTACCTTTGAGCATAAAACCTGGCATCAGATCTGGGTGTTCGATGATCTTCTGAAAACACCTTGCCAACGCAGGATGACCACTCTTCAGGTCCTTGTACCGGAAGTTGTGCACCATGTCCGGACCTGGAGCTTTCCAGTTACTCGCCCTTTTCAAAACCGCTGAAAAATCTGAAGCTGTGACGTTAGTCATCTCCATTTCAGGGTTATTGCTAGCTCTTGCTTTCTCTAGTTGAAACCAGGCAGCGTCTAAATTGCTTCTGTTCGTTTTTCCCCAGACACCCGACGAGTAGTTAGGCCCCAGCAGACACGTTCTGTAAATGTTACATAACAAAAAGGAAACATTTATACATAACATTGTTACAATCGTGTGCCATAACAATTACAGAACATAAAGGTCACACTGTTCTGTAACGATGTTACTGTAAGTATATGTAACAGTTCTGGAATTCTGTAATGTAACTAATATAGAACAGAGTGATAGAACTGTTACGTCACTAGAATGTCACACGTGTTCCAGGAAAATTTACACATAACATTGTTACAATCGTGTGCCATAACAATTACAGAAGATAAAGGTCACAATGTTCTGTAATGCTGTTACTGTAAGTATATGTAACAGTTCTAGAATTCTGTAATGTAACTGATATAGAACAGAGTGATAGAACTGTTATGTCACTAGAATGTCGCACGTGTTACAGAAATGGAACATAAAGGGCACAATGTTCTGTAACGATCTTAGACCAGAATTGTGCCGACGATCGGGCCAACTGAGAAGAAAATATTTTATTTCATAACATTTCATTTTTAAAGGGTATAGCCGGGTAAGCATGCAAAAAATGCCCCCAAAGGGAATCAAATGTTGAGTCAGCCATTTAAAAGAATACAATCAAAAAAAACTTTTCGAGAAATTTGAAATCGTTAGCCACCATATTGGATGAGTTAGGGGGGGGGGGGCATTTTAGTTTTTAGTTTTTTTTTCTCTGTTTCTAACGCTAGAAAAAATCTGAAAAAATTCACAAGACCTCTTTCAATGATTCTCAACGTGCACGATTTTTTCGAAACTTTTTGGCGGGAAATTCAAACTAAATAAAATGTTGAAATTTTTTTTTAATTTTTGTGTGTGATAAAACTCAAGTACTATCTCAGTTTTCTTGGTGGAGTCCATGTTAAGCGGATCAAGAATTTTCCTCTTGGAAAGTGATTAGTCTGTAACTCGGCGTATACAGTCCTATATTAGTCAAGAAATATACCCTAAAGTATTTTTCAAAAATTCTAAAATATGGCGCAGATACAAGACTTTAAAATTTTTGGTACCTTTTTTTTGATACTTCTATATCTTTGGTTCTTATTGACCGATTTAACTTTTTAATGTCAAAAATTGTTTGTAATGGCATTTAAATTTGAAGAAAATGTGCATAAAGAAAAAAAATTGTCCACATTTTTTTGAATACTGGAAAAACTAAAATCACATTTTTGAAAATATGTGTTCTTGAATTGAAATATTGTTTTTCAAAGAAAGCCAAAAAGGTGCTTTACTAGTCCTATAAGTTTTAACTTGGGACCAACAGTGGTTTACGAGAGAGAAAAATCTTAGGATCATACACGATGACGCGAGGCGCCGCGGCTAGAAGTGCGCGGGTGTATCGCATTATGTGACTGTTCAAACACCTCAAATAATGCTTTCAATGTCAGAGATTGATTTATACAATTTTGTGGTCAAGGTGAATACCTTTTTAGCAACAATTTTCATTGTTAAAGTTTTTTTTTAAATAGTTGAATGAGTAAGAGCGACATATGAACGAATAATGTGAGTATGTTAAAATTCTTTGATTCCAGGATCAAAGAATGCATTATTTGGTACGACGAACCTTGGGCAATAGAATTGTTAAATATTTCACTTAAAAACGTTTATTCTGCATTGTTATTGCAGAATTCCATATGAATTTCTTTGAAGTATGTTTTTTCCCTGTCGTATATTTTTCTGGCATTAGTAATCTGATTGTCGTATGCACACTGAAGGTTTTTTTTAGCAACCGCTCTTTTAAGAATGCCGCTAATGCAATCACAAGGCCCTTTTGCCACGTACAGCTGCATGAAAGTTCCATTCTGCTTTACATCCAAAATTTTGCTCGTGGAGTGTTAAGTTGGCAAAGTTCTTACGATTTTTCTACTGTGATGCTGAACCATCTGAATTGTATATTACAAAGTCCACAGTAATTCCCACTTTCTCGTGTAAATAAGAAATTAGCTTTCTTTGATAGAGATGCACAGCCATCGTATTAGGTGGAGTCCATGTCAAGCGCATCCAAAATTTTGCTATTGGAAAGGGATTTGGCTGTAACTTGGAGTATACAGTCCCATATTTTTGAAGATTTTGCATGTAAAGCAGAATGGCACATTCATGCAACAGCATATGGCAAAGGGCCTTGTGATTGTATTAGTGGCATTCTTAAAAGAGCGGCTATTAAAACAAACCTTCAACGTGCATACGACAATCAGATTGTAACGAGAGGTTACATACGTGTGCTTTATCAACGCACACGTCAACCGTGCTCCCGTCACCTAACCTTGCGATCCTCTATCCCCACCCCTAGCGAACTGACAGCTATCACGGAGACTAACCTTTTAAATAAGTGCACGACGCGAAGAACGGGCAGTCCAGCTGGACACGGCAAACCGTGCATATCGGGGAGCTGCTGCCCAGGGAAGACTCTCGCGCTCTCCCTATCAATAGGCGCACCTATGGCAGTGGGACTACCGGCAAGAATCGCAAGGTGTAGGAGCACCTATACTTGCCATTCTTAAGTTAGTCTCGGAGATGAGAATTGCCAATCGACAGGAGCACTTGTGATTGTCAATTCCGAAGGCCATAGAAATATCAATCAACGGGCGCACCCGCGGTTGCCATGTCGCGCATTACCGACGTTACCGACATTACCGACCTTACAGATGCGTGTACGATTTCTGTAACAAACAGGCGCACTTGTCGTTACAAAAATCCAAACCTAAAGGTTAACTGACAGGAGCACCTGTAGTTACCATTTATCACCATTTTCGACTTTACCGACATTTAGCAAAATTCTGTTTGGAAGTACTAGAGAAGGGAGGAATAAATTCGCACCCAACAGGCGCCCCTGTGGATGCCAATTTGGCCGACATAAATGGTAATCTATAGGCGCACCTATGATTACCATTTTGCCATAGACTTACCGGTACATTACCGACATACCGACCGTACCGTATCATTCCCTACCTCAACCTCTCTTTCCACAATTACCGTACCGACCATAGAGGGGAAGATTTAGGGCGCGGATATATGTAAAACCGATGACTGTCGAGTGATTACCCGTAACTCTCAAACGTTCTTTATCTGTAATTTCAGGAACCGGAATAAATATAAGAGGGAACCCGATCCCTTTCTGCCTCCGTTCGGTTATTCATCACGCTCAATCTGATAGGACCACATTCATCACAGACACACGTAAAAGCTGTTACCGCGTTACACTCGACATCTACATTTATTACTGTAATTTACGCACACGCACATGCACATGCACATGCACAAACACACACACACACGCTCACGCACATTAATCACAAAAAGTCACTAAGCTATAAGTTAGGTTTGTAATTTTTGGTAGGAAATAAATACTTTTGATACTTTTGTTAATTAAAAGATCTGTCTTTAATTGTCTCTAAATACCTAACCCTGGCTAGACTGAAGGGTCCGCAGAGACAATTAGTGGGGAGGGGTAAATCAGATCATCACATGGCGCCCGAACAGGGACAGACATCGACTTTTCTTCAGAACGGAGGCAATACCCCCCCCCCATATTTCCATATACTATCCCCCTTCCCCTCTTTCCTTTTACCTTCCTTTCCTTTTCCACTCTTTTTCCCTCCCACTTTCAACATAACCTTATAAGTTCAGCATCAGGCGGAAGAAAAGGACAGTCCGGTAAGCTCCTCGAACAAGCTCACATTTCTGCTTAGATACCGCTAACAGATACCGTTAAGATACCATTTTGATGTTTATAGAGTGACCGCGAGTTACCAGTTTCGCAGATATAAATCTGCTCAGATACCGCTAACAGACACCGAACCACTCCGTTTTCTACGCGTCACCAGGAAACTCAAATGTCACAAACTCTGAATAACACAACCAGTTTTCATCAAAAAGCAACGGCCTCACCATGCCAGGCGTTTCGTGGATTTACAACCTCCGGAAGAATGAACTAGAAGACGAGCTACGAAAATATGGCCTCGACCCTCAAGGAGCGACAGCGGTGCTCCGAAACAGAATGGTGACATTCGCGAGAGTCAATCCAGATCTATTTGAAAATAAGCCAAACGACGCTGATTACTAGGAGGACCTCGACCGGACCAACGACCTCGAAGCCATGCAAGAAGAATTAAACAAACTCAGAATGGCAACATCGTCACCTCAAACGCAAACAACCAGAACCGCCACCGCACCTCCATTAGGAGCCAACAACGAGACGAACACCGCCGACCAGACCGTTCCACCTCGCCGCAGGATTCATGAAGAATTCCCTGATATTCGGGAAGAACGCGAAGTAGTGCCAGCATCTACCAAAATCCAGGATCATGTGAGAAAATGGATCTGTCATTTTGACGGTAAAAACGTATACGGATTTTTGGAAAGGCTTCAAGAACTACAAAAGGCATATAGTTTCTCTGATGACCAAATCTTAAGAGGTTTTCCAGAACTCCTAAAAGGAGACGCACAACTTTGGTGCCGCAACTGCGCGTCCAACATATCCACACTACAAGAACTGGAACAGAGTTTAAGGAAGTTCTACCTCCCTCCTTCCGAGCTGCGACAGTTAGATCAACAGAAGACGCGGAGGCTTCACACCCGAAAAAACTATGGAGACGCTATATTTTACCATGAAGCCCGGACTACGACTTTACATCCGACTCCCAGACGTCAACACACCGGACGAGCTGATCCAAAGGGTCGAAGAAATAAAAGAAGCACAAGAGCAGCAAGCAAAGGAGACACAAGCTGACGAGAGATCAGTCTCAACCTTAACACTGGCTTACGATCCCAGCGAAGCGTGTTGGCGTTGCAAGCAAAGAGGACACTCAAGGAAGCAATGCCAAAATCAACCTCGACAATTCTGCTCGCAATGCGGAAAGGACGGAATCCTTACGCGAGACTGTTCCTGTAAGAACAAGGGAAACGAGAAACGGGCCGAACCCGACTAGGCTCAAGCCCGGCCCGATATATTCCACCGACAAAAGAGCCCAGGATTTTCGTTCCCGTCAAGATCGGCAAACTTACAATAAACGCACTAGTGGACCCAGGATCGGTCTGCTCCTACGTCAATAAGACAACAGCTGAGCGCTGTCTATCTCAAGGGTGGAAGCACCAATAAAACAACACCGTAGCCGTCATGGCCGACGGTACCGAAGCAACACTTGGCGATTGTCTCACTGGACTTCTAGAGTCGATGTAAAAAACCATAGAAGCAGAAGTCTCCGTTTTGCACAACCTCAACCACAAGATGCTTTTAGGAATCGACTTGTTAACTCTTTTAGGTCTCGATGTCCGCATTAACGGAATTAAAGTCTTTCCACCGAAACACTACCGCACAAGGGAAGTCTGCAGCACCGAAGGACCCGTACCGATTACCAACCTAAGACCTGAAGAAAAGACAGTCGCTGAAGAATTCTTGGGGAAACAATTACAATGTTTAACATCAGTCAAGGGCGTTACACCTCTCGCCAAACACCAAATCTGCCTAGAGGATCCAACACCTTTAAAGCAGCGCTACCGGCCGAGAAATCCAGCCATACAGGAGATTATTGATAAGGAAGTCTCCGAAATGCTCAACGAAGGAATTATCCAGCCGTCAAGCAGCCCCTGGAGCTCCCCCATCCTGATTACACGCCGCAAGGATGGGAGACCAAGAGTCTGCATCGACTTCCGGAGACTTAATCAGTTATCGAAAAAGGACGCCTGCCCGATTCCGCAAGCAAATGCCATTCTGGACAAATTACGTGGCGCGAAATACCTTTCTTCAATAGACCTCAAAAACGGATATTGGCACGTGCCACTCACCGAAGACAGCAAACCGTTAACAGCATTCTGCGTACCAGGAAAAGGTCTATTAGAGTTCAACGTCATGTCCTTCGGACTTCATTCTGCACCATCTACTTTCCAACGGCTACTCGATAGAATCATCACTCCAGATATGGCACCGCATGCTTTTGCGTACTTAGACGACATCGTGGTCTGCTCCAAGACCTTCGACGACCACATCCAAGCCCTACAAAAAGTTTTTGACAAGCTCTATGAGGCAAAACTACGACCAAACCCGGATAAATGTCATTTCTTCCGATCAAAACTCAAGTACCTCAGACATGTAGTGGATTAGAATGGACTCCATACCGACCCAGACAAAGTGGCAGCAATCCAGAGCTTAACACCACAAAGAAATCTGAAAGAAGCACGAAGATTCTTAGGACTTATTTCTTGGTACCGCAGGTTCATCAAGGACGTAGCACGGGTAGCAGCACCACTTCATCAGCTTTTAAAAAAGAACGCAAAATGGATTTGGACGGACGACCACCAAAAAGCTTTTGATGAGCTCAAAAGGAGCCTAACATCAGCCCCAATTCTCTCCTGCCCGGATTGGACAAAAGAATTCCTTCTTCAAACCGATGCCAGCAGAGAAGCGCTCGGAGCTGTTCTCACTCAAATGGATGAAGATAGAGAACGCATCATCGCCTACGCCAGCCGGGCCGTCAACAAGGCCGAGAGCAACTACTCGGCTACAGAATTAGAATGTCTCGCCGTCAAATGGGGCACCTGGAAGATGCGGGACTACCTCGAGGGATACCACTTTACCGTCCTTACCGATCATTTATCGTTAAAATGGCTAGATAAAATTGACAACCCATCAGGACGCCTAGCGAGATGGGCTATGGAACTTAGCCAATGGGATTTTGAAATCAAATACCGCCGAGGAGCCGACAACGTAATCGCCAACACCCTATCAAGGCAACCCCGCGAAACTTGCGCTGTCCGCAAAAAGGAGGATCAAGACTGGTACCAAAAGCGTTACAAAGCTGTTACGGACAACCCCGCTGAAAATCCAGAGTATTGCATCCGCAATAACCGTCTCTACCGTCATATACTGCATACTCTGGACTTGAACGACTTCGTCCAAGGAGAACAGTGGAAGATCTGCGTACCACGTTAAAATCAGCAAAGAGTGCTTCGAGAAGTGCACGACGACCCGAAAGCCGGACACCTTGGAGTAGCTAAAACTCTCGTTTGCCTTGCCAGGCATCACTATTGGCCAGGAATGTTAAGAATGGGCGCTCAGCACGTCCAAAATTTCGAGAGCTGCCAAAAATTCAAGGCCCAACAACAGGCCCCCGCTGGCACAATGCACGCCACTAATGTCGAAGGACCGTGGGAAATGGTCTCTATCGATCTCATCGGACCATTACCTCGATCCACCGCTGGAAATACTTGGCTCCTGGTCATGCAAGACCGTTTCATCAAGTGGCTAGAAGTCCGCCCCTTAAGAAAGGCAACCAGCCAAGCAATTGCAAACGGCATCAAGGACCAGATCTGCCTTCGTCACGGTAGCCCGATCACCATAATATCGGACAACGGCCGCCAATTCATAGGCAAGGAAGTAAAGGCTCTACTACAGGACCTGCATATTACCCACCGCTTAACACCACCGTATTCACCGCAGTGCAATCCTGTCGAACGAGAAAATAGGGTCATCAAAACCATGATCGCCCAAAATATCAAGAAGTCTCAGAAGACATGAGACCATCATCTTCCTGAGCTCCAGTTTGCCTACAACACAGCAACCAGCGCTTCCACTGGATTCTCACCAGCCTACTTAAACTACGGCAGGGAACTACGCAACCCTAACAGCCTGGCTGATGAAACCGCATTACCCGCCAGAGAGAAACATCAGCACCGCCTTGACAAACTGCAGGCCGCAATCGAACTCGCCCGAAGCCAGATAGCAAGAAGTTTCCAAAAGCAGCAGGGCCACTACAATTTAAGACGGAGAAAATGGGCTCCTGAGATCGGCGACAAGGTACTCAAAAAGACTCATCACCTGTCAAATAAAATTGGAAATTTCAATGCCAAACTCGCTGAAAAATTCGAGGGCCCATTCACCGTAACAAAGAAAATCTCAAGCGTGATATTCGACTTGGAAAGCGAGAAGGGAGCTCTGAATCGACACATACACGTGAAGGACCTGATACCCTTCAGGGAGGACCCCCACCAGCTAAACCCCCACCTTCAGGCCCCCCACCATCAAGACCAGTAGTCGACACCAACCGCTACCGACTGCCAACTGGGCAGTGTGAGTCCAACTGAGCCATCGGCAACATGGACACCGAAATTGCAAAACTCGAACGAGAGCTCGAAATGGACGGGTTTGCGAAGTTCCGGGAGATCGGGCCCACATACAACAACGAAGAACCAACAACCGTCTACCAGGCTAACGTTGAAACAAAAAAGGAGCTTGAGGTCTTCGAGAGGAAGACAACTCGACCGAAGATCACAATGGGAAAGACGAGGAAAGAAGTGCTCTGCCTCACCTCGAAATACCAGGCGCAGACCATCACGCGCTCGGTTTTACCAACGTCAGAAGACCGGAAGAATACCACCAAGCACCCGACAACTAAGACTCGACCTGGACGAGCACCCATCACAAACCAACCGGCCCATAACACCGTTCCTGCCCAGCCCGATCAACCGATTCAGCCCATCAAACGGGCCAAAGCCGATCAGCCCGCCAAGAACACCCAGCCTGAGCCACTTCCGACAGCATCACCCCTAAAGATCCACAACCCGGAGAAAACAGCTGAGCCCGTCATCCCGGCTCCAAGAGCACCTTCAATTGTTCCGAAGATCAGCATCGTCGAAAGAACCCACATCCTGGTCACCTTCACCGGACAAGTAACCTTCCAGGTGCCCCTAGGCACACTCTGCTGGAGAGGCCGTCACGCAGGTCGACGCTATAGGCTGCGTTTTGCACCCAATGGTGCGGATCGTTCAGTTAACGTTTCCGTGAGTAAAGCAAAATTTAAATTTTCTGTTCCGCATTTTATAGTACTGTGTCGTATTTTTGCTCCGGTTATCATTCTCTCCTATCATCACATTGTAATCCCGTGGTTCATATTTATACACTGTATCGACATCATTTCAACTCACTGATATTTCCGCATTATTTGGTTCCATATTTCCGCTCTGTAAATTTCGCTCTCCGAAATGGGGGGGAAGTGTAACGAGAGGTTACACTCGTGTGCTTTATCAACGCACACGTCGACCGTGCTCCCGTCACCTAACCTAGCGATCCTCTATCCCCACCCCTAGCGAACTGACAGCTATCACGGAGACTAACCGTTTAAATGAGTGCACGACGCGAAGAACGGGCAGTCCAGTTGGACACGGCGAACCGTGCATATCGGGGAGCTGGTGCCCAGGGAAGACTCTCGCGCTCTCCCTATCAATAGGCGCACCTATGGTAGTGGGATTACCGGCAAGAATCGCAAGGAGTAGGAGCACCTATACTTGTCATTCTTAAGTTAGTCTCGGAGATGAGAATTGCCAATCGACAGGAGCACTTGTGATTGTCAATTCCGAAGGCCGTAGAAATATCAATCAACGGGCGCACTCGTGGTTGCCATTTCACGCATTACCGACGTTACCGACATTACCGACCTTACAAATGCGTGTACGATTTCTGTAACGAACAGGCGCACTTGTCGTTACAAAAATCCAAACATAAAGGTTAACTGACAGGAGCACCTGTAGTTACCATTTATCACCATTTTCGACTTTACCGACATTTAGCAAAATTCCGTTTGGAAGTACTAGAGAACGGAGGAATGAATTCGCACCCAACAGGCGCACCTGTGGATGCCAAATTGGCCGACATAAATGCTAATCTATAGGGGCACCTATGATTACCATTTTGCCATAGACTTACCGGTACATTACCGACATACCGACCGTACCGTATCATTCCCTACCTCAACCTCTCTTTCCACAATTACCGTACCGACCATAGAGGGGAAGATTTAGGGCGCGGATAAATGTAAAACCGATGACTGTCGAGTGATTACCCGTAACTCTCAAACGTTCTTTATCTGTTATTTCAGGAACCGGAATAAATATAAGAGGGAACCCGATCCCTTTCTGCCTCCGTTCGGTTATTCATCACGCTCAATCTGATAGGACCACATTCATCACATACACACGTAAAAGCTGTTATCGCGTTACACTCGACATCTACATTTATTACTGTAATTTACGCACACGCACATGCACATGCACACACACACACACACGCTCACGCACATTAATCACACAAAGTCACTAGGCTATAAGTAAGGTTTGTAATTTTTGGTAGGAAATAAATACTTTTGATACTTTTGTGAATTAAAAGATCTGTCTTTAATTGTCTCTATATATCTAACCCAACGGCAATACCACGCTGGAAACACCAGTTCTCGTAAGATCACTGAAGTTAAGCATTGTTGGGCGCGGTTAGTACTTGGATGGGTAACCGTTCAGGAATACCTGCGTGCTGTTGGCCCGTCGTGGGTGTGGTGGGCCCACATTGGTAGTAAATATCCACCTAGAAACACTACCCGAATCGGGTAGTGAGGCAATGAACTTTCGAGTTCGAACTGCTAATCTATGTATGTATGTATATATCTAACCCTGGCTAGACTGAAGCGTCCGCAGAGACAATTAGTGGGGAGGGATAAAACAGATGATCACAAGATTACTAATGCTAGAATAATGTACGAATGGGCTAAAACACACTTTAAAGACATTCATGTGGAATTCTGCAATAACAATGTAGCAGAAGCGTTTTTCAGTAAAAGATTTAACAACTCTGTTGCAATTGAGGGTACACAACAAATAAATGCTGTGATTCCCATATCTAGGACCGAAGTAGAGACCAAGTTTGTCAAGGTGCAAGGTTCGTCTTACCAAATAATGCGCTACGCCCGCGCAGTTCTAGCCGCGGCGCCTCGCTTCATTGTGTAGGACCCTACGATTTATTTTTTTTTTCTTCTAACTATTGGCGGTCCCAGGATAAAACTCACAGAACTGGTGAAGATCATTTTTGGCTTTCTTTGACAAACAAATTTCTAAATTTTAAGAACATGTATTTTCAAAAACGCGATTTTAGTTTTTCAAGTTTTCAAAAAA
Source organism: Andricus curvator (assembly GCA_932195095.1). Classification (NCBI taxonomy): domain Eukaryota; kingdom Metazoa; phylum Arthropoda; class Insecta; order Hymenoptera; family Cynipidae; genus Andricus; species Andricus curvator. Next base: position 31,805 of record CAKNYM010044689.1, on the reverse strand, counting down.
ATGTAAAATTTTTTTTTTCTCTATGGATACTTTTTTGTTTGAATTTGAATGCCATTACACACAATTTCAGATCTTAAAAAGTTGAATCGATCAATTACTACCAAAGATATAGAACTATGTATCAAAAAACAGTTACAAAAAATTTCAAAGTCCCGTATCTCCGCAATTTTTTTGATTTTTGTAAAAATATTTGGGCATATTTTTCTTTAATAATATAGGACTGTATACGCCGAGTTACAGCCAAATCCCTTTTCAAGAGGAAAATTCTTGATCCGCTTGACATGGACTCTACCTCTTACGACATTTATACATTATTAGATACATTATATATACATAATGTATATATACATTGTAAAAGAAAAGATACAATGATTATTCGTGGTAATCTATCATTTTTGAAATTTTTTGGAAGCTTAACTTATTTATCTGATTTAATTTCATATTGATTAAAAATTTAATCTTCGTTACTGTCCTCATTTATTACAGTTATACATTTTGTTTTTGTGAATAAACTGCTCAAAATTTCTGCCGGTCTGTTTAAAAGCTTATTGAATTACGCGTCGAATAAGTCCTGATCAAAATATTTTTGATATTTTGAAAAGAAGGACCACGTCAGAAGTTTAAAAAAATGAAAGAATTGGTGGAATTTTGTACCTTGACTTCAACTTGTGGCATGACGTAGGAATGTTGTAGAAAAAATCTCACATTCACACCACGCAGTCTTTAAGGTCTTATTTTTAATTCAAGCCCATAAAACTTAAAAAACCTTCACGGGTTCTCGAGATACGACTAAAAATGTGCAAGCGTGTCCGCGCCGAATTTCAGTCGCATTAGCAGCAAGTCTGGCCATCTGCGGTGATCGCCGACTGAAACGCGAAGCAGATATGCTTGAACATTTATGTCATATCTTGAGAACCCGTGAATATTTTTGAAGTTTTATTGGCTTGAATTAAATATGAGATTTCACAGATTACGCCCTGTCAGTTTCAGTTTTTCCATTAGTATAGTAAGTCACAACTCGAGTTGAAGTTAAGAAACAAAATCTGCAAAATTCTCGGCGATCACCGCTTTCGCGGTCGACAACAGTAATCGCCGACTGAAAATTGAAGTTTGAGACTTCGACATTTTAAGACGTATCTCGATAACCAGTGGCGATTTTTCAAGTTTTATTGGCTTAAATTAAAGACAAGACCTTAAGACCTAGGCCGTGTCACAAGTTGAATTAGAGATACAAAATTCGAGAAATTCTTGCATTTTTTAAAACTTCTCACGTGATATATTCTCTTCAAAATATCAGAAATATCTTTATATAGAAGCAGAGAAAAAAATTAACACGAAAATAGACGTTACCCCCTCTAATTCATCCAATATGGCGGCTAATGGTTTGAAATTTTGGAAAAAAATTTGTTTCTTTGTATGCTTTCAAATGGCTGACTCAACATTTGATTCCCTTCGGGGGCATTTTTTGCATGCTTACTCGGCTATACCCTTTGCACCTTACAATTTTTTAAACCCATCTTCTCATAATATGTCTAAAATATAAAAATGATGAAAATATTCCTGAGATGGCACTGGCTTCTTCAGCAAAAATACATGGCCGAGATTTTGTCACGAACGTTCAAGCGGTTCCATAGCGCGTTTGGCTAAGGCATCGGCTAGGTACATACGGGTTAGGTAGTTTAGGTAGGGTTCAAATGCCCAGCGAGTGCGATTTTTCAGCGGGTTTAAGCGTGCGATTATATGTGTAAGGGGCCGTGCGTGAAATTGGGTTATTTGAAATATTAACTAAGTGCAGCAATAATACAAAAAGCATTTTTTTGTCACATATCCTTGTAACACTGTTACGGAATTGTTACAATAAATACAAAAACGTTGTAAAATCGTCATGGAATTGTTACGGACCGATTACAGAACAAATTTACATCGTAACACTGTTACATATATGTTACGGCACTATTACAGAACATGGTTACTCTGTAACCCTGTTCCTAAATTGTTCTAAAAATATTGTTTGACATATAACGCTTTTCCAGAATTGTTAGAGAACTGCTGCGTCCATTTGGGGACGACATTACTTAGGCTGGGTATATTCTCATCCAATATCGCTAGTGTCAATGTCTCGATGTACCGAGGGCGGATTATTTTAGTAACATGGTGTATCAGCTTTCTGGTTCAATTTACTTTCTTATATTGAGTCAATCAACCAAATTTGCATCTTACTTTGCTGACATCCATATCCTACCTGATCTTCCATGGTGGATCTCGATACTTTCCTGGGCAAAGACTGCATTTGTAGGCCTAGTTCTGCGGCCAACCTTCTAACGGCTGCCACAGCTGCACAATATACAAGAGTTTGCACCTCCAATGCAGTTTGTGTTGCGCTCAAATGCATAGGTAAAACCTTGCTGTTCACGTGTTCTATTAGTGCACGCAGATCCTTTGTGATGTTCGTCTTGGGCAGAGAATGCCTTTGTGTTACTTCTACATGTCTGAACACTAGTGAAGCATGACCAAAATCCCTCACAAGGTACTGTTCTTAATGTCCGAATGTGGCTCTAATGGATCTGGTACTTGATGTACATTGTCCCTAGCACCTATGCCTTCAGCTTCAATCAAGTCTTCGTTGTTTTGGTGTTTCTCTTAGTCCCTTTCCTCTTCGTTCTCTGTCTGTCTGGCATGGGAAACCCTATTAGCAGTAATGCGACAGCGAACATAGCCATCCAAGTCATGAGAGAAAAGTTCAAGCCCTACCGCGATGCCAACGTGAGCTCCGAAAGCTACGATCATGGTTCTGTCAAGCAACCAATCCCGACACAACTGGAAGATGTACGTCATCCACTTCTGCTCCTTCTGCCCTAGAAGGTAAGCAAGATCAGGAAATTTACGCGAGATAACATCGTGCGACACTATTCCTTGAAGTCAGGTCTAGAGCCGCGGATGACCTTTTGCATCAGACAGGACAGTTGGAGATGTAGGTTTCACCTCTGGATACTTTTTTAGAGCTACCAATCTTTGTAGAATGTTATGAGGAACAGTGTTGACGGACCAGATGGAGTGGTCCCAGAAGAACAGCCTCTTGCATCCGGTTCGCGATGGAATGAGCCTGACGCTGGCAAGGCGGAATCTTGTTGAGTTGGCCAAGAAATTAAGCTTTCATACCTGCAAAACAGCCGATTATGATAACTGCAAGATGGAATTTGTAGCCTTGGTACAGCCTGCTCAGCTCGAAAAGAAGTGCTTGATATTCCACCCGTTTTTCTTTCTCCTTTGCCGTGACATTACCATCGGCTGGTCCCGAGAATTCAATCACAGTAGATCTTACACTGATCATTCTCCACAACAGACTCGAGTTCCCCCTGGGCGTATGGTAAGGCGGGCAATAGATCAACACCATAGAAGTGCCTAAGATGGTAATATAACATTTTTAGAGGCGCATTGTGTCCCTCTATGTACCAGTAGAGTGCATATTTTGAGCATCCACTGAGAACATTTCCAAGTGTTTCTGGCTCTTGCTTGCACGCTCGGCATTTGGTATCGCCTACAGGTACATTCAGTATGCGCTCGCGGTAAACTAAGGTGTCTATAACGCCGCCTTGACAGGCAAAAAGAAATCCCTCAGTCTCCGATTTTAATCCAGCAGACTTAAAAAACATGTTCGGCAGACCCATTGAGAGCTCTTCTCTACATATGATGCCGTAGAATTTACTATGAAGGGGCTTTTCAGCATGTTCTCTTAGTAAAAGCGTATGTTCTGCTTCCTGTACACGACTTGTGAGCACCAAAGGTGTTAGTGATGCTAGGCCATGTGCAGTGTCGCTGGAATCAAATGGGAACCCAAGCTTCACTGCCGCCCTATCTGTGGCACGCTATAGAAACGCCGCAGTATTCACGATTTCATGTTGATGTACGAGTCGCATCAGAGAATCTGTGCTATTTAGAACTGAGCAGGCTGTAGCCAGAACCGTTCTTCGATGAAGAAACTCCAAGCTGGCAGTCGGTTGCCTTTGTTCAGATGTTATGACAAATCTTGTCCGCCGCCAGAGCATAAGCTCTTTTATGCATCTCACTATTTTTGGATGCACCTCCAGGCACTTCCAAGGCACCAAAATCACTATGTTGGTTCTATTATTCTTTTCTTCGTTTTTGCTTAAACTTTTCAAAACTTGTCGAATAATCAAATCTTGTTTTTTAGCAAAAACTATTATTACAAATATATGTGTTGACAAATGTAGAAAGCCGCGCGATTTCTACAAAAAATACTGCAAAAGTGGTTTGGAGAATTTCGATCCGCCATTTCAAAGTTTTTAATTTTTCGACGACCCAAAAACGGCAAATTTTAGTCAAATATGTTTTTTTGCACAATTTTGGTCCACCATTTTTAATTTTTTAATTTTGACCCCGGATTTGAAATCAGCGACACGAAAAACCCCCTTCTAGAAAATTTTAGTCAAATCAGTTTCCTTTTACAATTTTCGTCCGCCATATTGGATCCGCCATTTTTTATTTTTTATTCTGACCCTGGATTTAAAATCAGCGACCCGAAAAACCTCCGAGTAGCATTCTTTAGTCAAATCGGTTTCCTTTTACAATGTTGGTCCGCCATATTGGATCCGCCATTTTTAATTTTCGAATTTTGACCCTGGATTTGAAATCAACGACCCGAAAAACCTCCGAATAGCATTCTTTAGTCAAATCGGTTTCCTTTTACAAGTTTTGTCCGCCATATTGGATCCGCCATTTTGTATTTTCGAATTTTGACCTTGGATTTGTAATCAGCAACCTGAAAAACCACCTTGTAGCAAATTTTAGTGAAATCGGTTCCGTTTTACAATTTTAGTCTGCCATATTGGATTTTGTCTTACAACGATTTACATTTCAGATTCGGATTAGGCATGCAAAAATCTATATAAAAACATGTATAGCACATAAAATGTAAAATCTAAGCGTTTTTGGTATTCAATAAACGATTTTTCTTGCCAAAAATTCCATCTTCAACACAGATTTTCAAGGTCACAATTTTTTTTTACTTTCTCTATAATTTTTCTATATTCGGAAAGGTTTTTTCTTTAATTAAAAAAAAAAAAATATCCCTCTAGGTCATTCCGATCCAAAGTTCTAGGATTTTGAGACAGAATTTCAAAAAAGGTCCACTGTGCGCTGTTTCGCAGTTGAAAGAGATCTTATTTTTTGCATCTAGTGCTGCTTGATGGTCAACAGTTCACACTTGTTCAGCGTGTGATTTGCTTTCTTTAAGTTTAGAGCAAGTGCCCTAACTTTTGGAGTGAATTTTTTATTTGATCTTATGTAGCTAATCACGCACTGAACATTTGATGCATTCCGTCTCACTGTTTCAATGTTAAAGTGACATGTTGGCATTACCGGCTATCCGCAAAGGTTAAATACTGAGGCGCTTTATCAGCATTTTCTGGGTGCATAGTGACCCGAACGGTCCTGTAACCCTTGCATGTATCCTCTTCGCGCCGGTGAGCTTCTTTGCCAACAGGTAAGGATGTCCCTCCTGAGTTGGTCCGACCACTTGAATCGATGTTCACGCGTTTGTCCGAGGCCATTGCCTGATCGTCGCCTCGGTTCGGTCCTATTGCCACTTCCAACTGAACCATGACCTTCATCCGAGAGAGGCCTATTGTGGGAGGCACTGCGCGATACTGGTGACGTAATCGCATAATTCGTTGCATTGGGGAGTTAGCCCAATGCAACGTGGCAATGCAAACTTTTGTTTGTTTGTTCGTCTGTTTGCTCGTTTGTTTGTTCGTTTCTTTCTTCGTTCGTTCATTCATTTATTCCTTTATTCGTGCATTCGTTCATTCATTGATTCATTCATTCATCAATTCATTCATTCACTGATTTATTATATAATATATTATAAATATATTATATCATAAGTCTTTTTACCTATTCCTTTCAATCATTACAAATTCACGAAGTTTAAGGAATTCACGGAATTCAAGGAATGCACGGAATTCTTGTGATTTATGGAATTTATTGAATTCACGGAATTAATGGAATTCACGGAATTCAAGGAAATAACAGAACTCAGGGAATTAACCGAATTCAAGGAATTCACGAAATTCATCCTCTCCAACAGCTTGTGGCTACTGGATGGTGCCCTGTGACTGATCACAGAAATAATGTTGGTCAAAACCCTACCGCTTTGTAAAATCTCTTGGGGGCGAGAAGTCGCCCCTGGAACTAGTCACAGAAATAACTTTGGATAAACCCCTACACCTTTCCAACAATTTTTGTGAGCGGGAAGGTACCCCTGTGACTGGTCCGAGAAATAATTCTGGTCAAAGCCTTACCCCTTTTCAACACTTCGTGGGGGCTGAAACGCACCCCTGTGACTAGTCACAGAAATAATGTTGGCCAAACCCCTACCCCTCTCCAACAATTCTTGGGTTCGAGAAGGCACCCCTGTGATCGGACACAGAAGTAATTTTGGTCAAACCCCTACCCCTTTCCAACAATTTCTGGGGCGGGAAGGCACTCCTGTGAATGGTCACAGAAATAATTTTGGTCAAACCCCTACCCCTTTCCAACCATTTTTGTGGGCGGAAAGGCATTCTTCTGACTGGTCACAGAAATAATTGTGGTCAAACCCCTACCCCTTACCAACAATTTTTGTAGGCGGGAAGGCACTCCTGTGACTGCTCACAGAATCAATATTGGTAAAATCCCTACCCCTTTTCAACACGTCGTGGGGGCGGGAAGGCAACCTTGTAACTAATCACAGAAATAATTTTGGTCAAACCCCTACCCCTTTCCAACAATTTTTGTGGGCGGGAAGGCACTCCTGTGACTGGTTGCAGAAGTAATATTGGTCAAAGCCTTTCCAACACGTCGTGGGGTCGGGAAGGCAACCTGGTAACTGATCACAGAAATAATGTTGGTCAAACCCCTTTCCAACAATTCTTGGGGGCGAGAAGGCACCCCTGTGAATGGACACAGAAATAATGTTGGTCAAACCCCTACCCCTTTTTAAAAATTTCTGGGGCGGGAAGGCACTCCTGTAACTGGTCACAGGAATTATGTTGGTCAAACCCCTACCCACTTTCCAACACTTCGTAGCGGCGAAAAGGCACCCCTGTGACTGAACACTGAAATAATGTTGGTCAAACTCCTACCCCTTTCCAACAATTCTTGGGGGGCGGAAAGGGACTCCTGTGACTGGTCACAGAAATAATTTTGGTCAAACCCCTACCCCTTTCCAACCATTTTTGTGGGCGGAAAGGCATTCTTCTGACTGGTCACAGAAGTGATATTGGTCAAACCCCTACCACTTTCCACCACTTCGTGCGGGCGGGAAGGCACCCCTGTGACTGGTCACAGAGATAATCTTGGTCAAACCCCTACCCCTTTCTAACACTTCGTGGGGGCGGCAAGGCACTCCTGTTACTGGTCACAGAAATAATGTGCATCAAACGTCTATCCCTGCATCCCTCTGATTTGTCTTCTGTAATTAGTCACAGAAATAAGTTCAGTTTTATACCTAACTTTTTCCAATGTTTTTTAGTCTGCAATGTGAGCTAGCAAGATGGCCGATATTGAGGATCAAACAGTAGCATTAAACACATGGGAGAAAAAATAATTTTTTAATATTTTTGCCGGCTGTCTAAACTCTATCGTTAAAATATGCTTTTTACCGGTACCGACAATTTTTTTCTCACCGGTACCGACAATTTTTTTTACCGTTACCGGCTTTCTATACACAACCTTTATTATATTTGCAATTTTCTTATGTATGAAACTTTAGATTAATTACATTATTATATACTTGATTTTATGTATTTTTTAAACTAAATATCATCAACATTAGAAGAGAAGTGTTTGGGGAGTTACCAGTTTTCCGCTACGAACCTTATCTCTTCATTCTGTACGTGCCTGCACGAAAAGTCAGCTGGCTGTTTCTTGTGCTGTGTGCGCACGCCGCACGTCATTATATTACTGTTCATCTCATAGACTTGGCGTGCGTAACCATTTGTCCAGAGAACCATGCTTTGAGAAGTTAAAATGTTAATACCTGCCCAATCGGTATGAAAAATCATATTTCACCGTTATTGGCCTTTATTTGAAGAATATTAACGCTATTGACTCGCGGAGTGACCATTAAATGTGTTTTTATTATCCGTATCTGATTTCCCAAATATAATATGATTATGCAGATATAGTTTTGTAATGCTATTGGCCAATGTTTCCGTGGGAAACATTGGCCAGAAATAGTTGATTTAATGGTCAATCGATTCACGTTTGTTCAAGTTCAGTTAATTATTGCTCCATTATGTATCAACTAAATCATAAGATATTCATATAGCAACCTTGGAAACATAATTCTGAAAAGTATTAAAAAAAAATTTCTCGAAATCGTTAAATAATAATACTTGCTTTTATAATTCATATTCCATTTGTGTTCGCCAACAGTTATTTCATATTTAAAAAAGCGATTATCTGAAAGGGGAGTAAAGGGTGCAATGAGTCATTCAAAATCAATTTTTTATTTTTGTTTGTTTACCAAATTTGTTTACAAAACCTGAACTCCTCATTCTAGTTTTAAAATATTTTTACAGTATTTTGTCATAATAACATTGCACTTATCACTAATATCGGTGAAATACACTTTAATCTAACTATTTATTTAGTGGATTTGTAATGTGAATGAAAATTTTTTTGTTTAAAAAAAAAGTTTTTAATCCATCGCTTTGGGATGTACAGTTTTCCATTTTCAGTTTTAGTGATAAATGAAACGTAAGCCGATTGTAATTGTTCATCGGTAAGACAGCACTAGTTGACTGTATCAGTAAAAGCACTACTGTACAATTCATAGCCTTGGAAATGATGGTCATACATATTATACTCAGTCACGTTTCTGACGACAGTGACAATTTTCTGTGGTTCGATTTCAAACATTACATGAACAACATATAATTCTGGGCCATTTACACCTGGTATCATAAGAACCATATTCTGACAAATATTTTCACCCTTAACTACAATGGAATCGAATTGTTTTCATCGTTTCGATACTCAATATCATGAAAGAGAGAAAAATATGATTACACGTTCGGTAAATCTATTACAGCTATAATGTTTGAAGTCTGATATTCGTGAAGTTTCAATTCAACACTTTCTTTACGTAGTAATCTAGCAGTAAGCTGTAACTGAGATTTGATAGCGATCGTCTTAGTGACGTTTTGACGATTTCTGGAGGCGTGAGCTGCAATTTAAGAAATTGGATTTTTGCTTTTGCATCTCGCAATTTCCAGATTCCATATAGGCCCGAAACGTCGCGAAACTAAAGCATAGTGTACCAAAAGGTGATTCTTCGGTTTCACTGGTTCCTTGAACAAGACATTCAGTTTCCCTAAATATTCTGCTATGATACTTTTCAGGTGGTCCAATATCTCATAGCTTACAACTGATGATGAGACATTGTCGATGATGTCTGTTAATAAAAGTACAAGTGCCCAATGTACATTAGCGCGTGGAATCAAATCTCCAATCAATAAGTCTAGGTTTCGAAGAAAACGCAACGCTTCGCAAGTTGACATTTTTATGTGATTGTTTTTCACTTGACTAGGGCGTGACAACGTGATTCTTTTAGAATCATGTTCATATCTGAGCTTTTTAGATGACAAAAACGACAAGGGTAGTTGGCTGTAAAACCCATTATAAAACCGAGTACACAGTGAACGGCCAAATTATCACCGATGAAAGCTCCAACAGAAAAGTAAATTTTTTGAGGACCTTGAGGGGTAGAAACAGTAATTCCTGTTTTTTCCACACAAAAAAATTCACGTACAGCTTTTGAAAAGAACGTATGAAGAGAAATTCTGTCTAAGTCGATGGATCTGAATAGTGTTAAGACAAATATGTTTCCCAGTTTCGATTGAAGCTGAGGATGTACACAAGCAATTACTACATACACGTTTTTTTTAATTACACTTTTCAGTTTGTGTAAAATTTGATAGTATAGAGTCGTCATTTTGAGAATCAGCATCGTATGTCAAATTACTGTCAAAAACTCCCGGAATTTCGAAAAAATTGGATCAACAGTTACTTCTTCAGGAGAAAAATATATTTTCAAATCCTTTTCAAAATGATGCATACATTTGTATTATGTATCTATATCTGCGAACGGGTTTGGCAAATCATGGAACATTTGTTGGAATGCTTAAAGGTTACCGGCATTTTCGCCAAGTTTAGACAATCTGGTAAGAACTATGTTGATCAACATAGTTACTGATGACTGTCGTAGAATTGATGCGAAATCATTCATGAACTCAAATGCTTGCATCCTCGCCATTCACTCGCGAGTAAATCTGTTTGCAATTTTAAGGAATCGTGAAAAACTCATCGGTTCATTTTACTCAGAATTAGGGATGGGCGATTCTGGATCGATTCTTGAAAGATCAATCTTTTTCACTCAAAAGATCGATCTTTTGAATCGATTCTTTGCGAGTCGGTTTTTTATTGGATCGATTTTTTACCCCCAGAATCGAAGAAGCGATTCTTTCATTTTTATTTATTTATCTGTCTGTCCTATAGTTTCGTGACCACGGCGTACATTTTTTATCTTTATTGCTCCTATAATTTTTTCTTTTGTGCCCCAGACTGTAACTCAATCCAAGCGCAAGCGCAACCTGCGCTCAAAATGTTTATTACCAAAGTTTCGAAATGGAATAGACCTCTTTTTCTATCCTTTATTGTTAGAAAGGAAGGTCTGAAACTTTTTATGGCATCAAAGTTGCATGTGTACGGAGCGAAACATTTCCCCCCAATTCTATTTTACCCATCAATATTGTTCCAACTGCAATTTAAAATATGCAGCGTAATTACTTTTCAATAATAAATTATTTCCAATATAAATGAACAAACATTTAAGCATTTTTCCTGGTTTACAAAGTTTTTTGTTAAAAAAGGAATAAACAGTGTCTAATTGTCGATCTTTAATCATTTTATTTGAAATTGAATAAATGTAATGATTTATAGGTAAATATAAACTATTTAGGACATTTTTACATCGATCTTAAAAGATCGATTCTTTCAAGATCAATTCTTCTGATTCGATTTTTTTGCTGAATCGATCTTAATAAATTCGATCCTGGATCGATTCATAAATCGATCTTTTCGAGAGAATCGCCCATCCCTACTCAGAATACTATGCTCGAATGAAGACAAAAATCATGTAGTGTATCTATCATATCTATTGAGAATTTACCCATCGGTGTGCCTACAGATGAAACATCTATTTTCGACACGAAAAGTTTTAAAGAGATAAACTTACACGCAAATATATCTCTCGAAAAAACAAAATAAGCATCACGACATTGCTGTAATAATACTATTGAAGAACTTTAAAATGTACGTCTTTGATTGTTTCACTCGCAGGGAATTCCAAGTTTGTTTAAAAAGAATGACAACGCTTTCTTTGTTGTTTCACGCAACTTATCAGCTTCCTTATTGATGCGGAAGACAAGTTTTTGCACAATCATCCATGCATGTAAACTTTTGGCAGGATAAGGAATTTGATAAGCTAGAAAAATTTTTATAGCCAATTCTAATGCCTCGATAATGGTTTGGGAAATGTACTTCACCGTGCTGATAATAGTGTATACATACTCCGGGAAGCTAAGGCTGCCAACGATGACGACGTAAGGTCCTTGTTCTCTGACGGTTTGCTTGGATTTGGCGAGTATGAAAGAATCCACGTCTAAGATGTCCTAATGAAATTATGAACCAGATGGTTTATATTCAAAATACCGGAAAAGACTGAATAATTTAGATAAAACTGTCATTGATAAAAAGTAACTAAAAATAATATTGACTTCATGGCATTTTATCAAGAAATTATTGCTTTTAAGAGAGAATCAATGAATAACATACTAGTATATTTGCGAAAAACGTCTCTTCATGAGCAAGTTTGGCCTTTCTTTCGTCCTCCGTGTCAATTTTTGACCGCTTAGCGGGCTTGCAGTTCGCATTTGTTTTTGCTGGGGCGAAGATTGCAGTTGGTAAAATTTTCACGAGTACTGCATCTTTTTGTTCAAAAAATCGGACGTAAATCAGTAATGTCTCAAAACATGCAACTCATTAATGTTGAAGTTATTGTATGGAATCTTTGCAATAAAGAAAATCATCAATTTTCAAAACTCAGGAATTTATTAATAATGGAACAATTTTCACAGCACACAACTTACCATTAGTCAAAGTGTCAATATCGTCCAGAAGTTTAAGACTGCAATCTGCATCAAAGTAAATTATTGAATTAATTAGTATCGTGGAAAATAGATGTATCACGAAAAGATGTAATCTTTTACCAAATCCCGGTTTTGTGCAAGACAAGGCAATTCTTTCCACTGCCAATTTGCACCAGAAACATTCCTCTTAGACCATTCGTGCCACGCAAAGAATGATTGCTCCCAAGCAGTTCTTATTTTCTTTAGATCGTCTGCCCAGGGTTTTCTCAATAGCTCAAGGGCTTCATCGACTGTTTCTGAATAATACATAATTTTACATCAACTGTTAAAAAAAGTGTCTGTGGTACGTTAGAAGAAGTCGTAAAAGTACCAAGTTGTTCGTCTTCATTATCAATTTGCTGCGATGTTTTCTTCGTTAGTAATCCATTTTCAGCGAAAATTATGTAGTTTATGTAGTTTTTTTTTTTAATTATGTAGTTGATTCGATTTACGAATCGTCCAGAAGCTCTGATTTTTTGTGTCACGCCACCAGTCTTAAAACTTTTCGTCGCGGTATAAAAAACTCCTGGAACCTGCTTGAAAACTGCAGCACATTCTAACGAAAGTTGGGTCAGAATTGTGGAGGGAATCTTGTTAGGAAAAAGTGCAACTCTTTTATGCGTCTTGTAATGCACTTAGAGAAATGTTCATTGTAATACACATTAGAGAAGTGTAGTAAAAACTCAACTTTCATTGAGTTTTTACTATCTAAAATGACATATTCCTTTCAAATGCTTAATATGAAAAATTATTCTGTAGTAACACGACATTTGTCACAATGTGGATGGTACTTTTTTATTTCATATTTCCCAGATAACATTCTGTTAGCACACTGATGGCGTATGTGCACGCAGATCTGCGGATCGACGCGCAGATTGTGCTCTCACCTGATGAGACATATGCGTCATCAATTGCCTGGCATATGTCTAGCAGAATCTGATGCATAATCTGCTACGCATATCGCTAGCAGATCCGACGCATATCTGCGACAAATATAAAATATTAAAATACATGCAACTTACATAAATGTAAAATAAAAAGCAAGTAATATATTTCATAAACATTTTATTTAAATATATGAAAAATATTTTTATATACAAAAAATGCGAAATTCCAATTCGCACTAGTGTGGACTTTATGTATGCGCAGTAGATGGAGTGTGGACTCTACGGTTTAAAATGAGAACAAAAAGGAATATCATGAATATCATGTTGGTTCGCCGGTACATGTGCACGCGTGAGTGCACATGTACCGGCGAACCATACGTCTTGAATTACGATTTCAAGGGAAAAAACCGCAATTCCAAGATTTTTTGAAAATAGTGAAATCTTTCGATGTAATAGAAGTTGGAAAAAAAATCACGGCACAAAACATAACCCGATTTTATAATTATTAAGAAATTGGACGATTTCACGCGTTTGTATGCTGCGTTGGATTTTCACGCCATGCGACCTGTATGTAGCAAAGGAAAATAGTTACCTTGACTTTTAATCCGTGTTATCTAACCACGCAGCACCAAATGATGCAAATAAGTGCGAAAACAACGCGACTCACTTGCGAGCTCGATGACATTCGCAAACTGGACATTTGCCGGCATGCGCGCGCATTCCTCGAGAAATGGTTCCCGCAAATTTTAAAAAACTATCATTTTCAAAGAAATCTTCATTTGAGTAGACTAATGAATTTTTTGTAATACTGATGTTGATTTGACGAACTTCATTAATCTATTTTTATAATATTCAATACATTCATGATGGCCTGGAAACATGGAGGAGATAAATAATTTTTTTAACAACGTTGTGTATAAATACCGGTACCGACAAAGAAAATGCGCGATATCACTTAAAAAATAACAAAAATTTGGTTATATTTTAAAAATTAATTTTGCCAGAAAAAAAAATAAAGATAGAAATCGTAATTTAAAAAATTTTTCGAAATAAAGTAAATTTTCGGATACTTTATATTTTTGTACATTTCCGGAAAATGAACGAAACTTAAAGTTTTCAATTTTTCAACATTTCAAAAGTTTAAATAAAATCCCAAAATTTTTTTAATACATTTTTCCAAAATTTCCAAAAATCCACAAAATTAAAAAAAAATTCCATATTGTTTTGAAAATGGTTTATATAACTTTCTAATAAAATTTAATTTTATAAGTAATAACTATAGGAAAATTAAATGTTATTAGAAAGAATTCTGCCCTCATAGTGACTGCAGACTCTGGGTCACATTCTCACGGTATTGTGTGATGCAGAGTGTGTTGGCCAAATGCGACTCATAGCGCTCGCAGATGTGTGCTCGACAGTCCATGCTGGCGAGAAGAGTGCGTTATTGCACGCAGAACATGACAATGACAATCTGCGGGTGATCTGCGTTGCACAATTATTATCTGGGTTGTAATTAAAACCCGTTCAGTAGACTTTGAAACACTAAACTTTCTGTCAAATCCCTTTATTCAATCATCGCGCGGGGTAACAAAATAACAAATGTTTTCTTACGTGTTCAAATTATTTGTAACAAATTTTTTTTAATACTATTGATATTTTTCACACGATTAAATCCTTATTAACATTTCTCAATCATATTTGTATACTTGTATTCGTTTGTACTGTTTTTTAATCGGAAAAAGTCATGAAATCAAATTCAAATTGAAAATTGGACATATATTCTCGATGCGACAAAAAGTAGCAAATACCACAACTGCGAATCAAGTGGAATTCGCGAATGTTGAAAAAACCGCGAATTGGACCAAAAACATGATATAGATGAAATTCGAAATTTGGTTGAAATTCGCAATTTCAGCTACATTTTCGTGACTTTTGCGTGATTTGCAAGTTTGGCATCCAATGTAAATTTTTACTGAATTTGCAAGTGTGGCTAAATTAGCGGTATTCGGCAAATTCGCAAAATTAAACAAATTCGTTTGTTTCGATACCTGTAAATTTTCTAAAATTACAATTTGTCCCACAATCAGCTAATTTTAGTTAATTTACTTATTATAAATCAACTAAAATTTGCGAATTTCAGTTAGTTCACGAATTTCAGTTAATTTACCTCGTGGGTGTGGTGAGCCCACACTTGTAGTTATTTATAACTACAAGAAAAACCTAGAAACACTACCCGAATCGGGTAGTGTCACGCCTACCCTGAAAGGGAAATGGTTTAATGGTATATATATATATATATATATATATACCTACATTTGCGAATTCCGCTTAATTTACAAAGAACGCCGAAATTTCTTTTTCATCACCGTATTTTTATACCGAATGAAGAAAATAATATATCTTTTACCTAAATCATGCATTTCCTCTGCAAATGCATGCAATTTACTGTTGAAAACGGTACATTCTATTGGTCAAAGATTCTTTATGCTTCACGGAAGATAAGAATAATAATTTTGTAGAGCAGAAACTGCAGTACTTAAAAATATGATGAGAATATTTCGGGTTCTATTGGTTAATAAATTCTGTATATTTTTGCAGCAAATACGATTAAAAGTAAACGTAAAAAAGCTTACTCCAACTTTTGAAGAGGATTTCCCACACTGGCTTTTTTCATTAAAAAGAATATTGCATCTATTTGAAAATATCATTAAATAATAAAATAGAGAACAAAAGAATACATAAAAAATACAATAATGCTTCGATCTAAATTTAAATTACAACAAAAGAAAGAAGAAAAGAACACGGTTATGATCTACTCATTATTTTTATCACATGAACTATGTTATATTACTTGTTCACTTTTACCTTTTTAATGAGTTGATGCAGAAATAATTTTTTCGTTTTTAATCAACTTCCCTACTTTTTGACAGACAATAAATCATATTCCTCAGTCCACGTGCATTACAAAAATTTATAAAATTAAATTGCAGATATTGTAAAACACTAAAAACGTTATAAATACAAACTGCCACTTCAGTAAACTAGATTAATAAGCTTGTTATGGTTTAAATTAATAAAAGAAACCTGGCAAGGAACAATTCGTTGTTCTAAAACTATTTTTAAGTTAGATTTTTTTCAACTTTTAAGGCTTTTAAATTAGACAGGTGGGCAAGCGCTTTTTCATTGTCGGTAAGTCAATGCCAGTAAGATCACCTCCTGCATGTATTTTCTCTGCAAATGCACGAAATTTACTGTTAAAAACGGTCAATTCTATTGACCAAAGATTCTTTATGCTTCACGAAAAATAAGAATAATAATTGTGTAGAGAAGAAACTGAAGTACTTGAAAATATGATGAGAATATGTCAAGTTCGATTGGGTTATAAATTCTGTATATCTTTGCACCAAATGTGATTAAAAGTAAACGTAATAATTAAACGAGTTAATGTTGACAATGCATTCTCAGATAATCCTTTGTTATTATCATAGTAAATCAAAATTCTCCTTCCATCAAAAGAAGAGAGAAATTTTCTAATATCATCTGGTCCAGAAATGTTTTCCGAGAGAACAACATCGTTGTATTGGGAACAAAGAATGTCGCAAAGTTTAGAGGGAATTACTATGCTCGCATTATTGACAGAATCATGGGAACATTCGCTGTGGACAGACACATCTACTAAAAAATAAAAAAAATTATAAGCGGAGCAGAATTTGTATGTCTCAAAAAGTGAGGTTTAGATTCACTCTAATACATTATTGTAGCATCTATTAACAAATGTAATGAACCAATTCTATGAAATTCTATGAAAAATCAAACAAATCCTGAAAATTAAAACAAATTAAAACAAATAAAAATTAACACAAATGCTATTAAAGTAAAAAAATTGCATAGTTATTAATTCTAACTAATAGCAATAGTTTATTAGAATCTAACTTCAATTGTAAAATGTATGTACAATCATTATAATGAATTAATTTTTGAGAATACCGCATTTTGCAGTAGGTGACTTTTTGAGCCTGGCCTGCTCATGTCCGCGGCGCGTAGTCGCTCCTGTGCTGGACAGGAGTGACTGATGTTTAAGCAGAGCCGACTCCTGTGCGTTTCATTAATGTCCAAAAAATTAGTGCGTACGTTCTGGACTCGAATGGTTCATGTCAAGCGAGGACGGAGTCATGTCTAGCTCCAAATTTTCCTTTCGGACATGAACCGTTATTGCCCGGACGCTACACAGTCATGTTCTTTTTCAGTGTAGCCTCTACACCTATGCCCAAAGCACCTTCTTTCGTAATTAGTTAATTAATTTAAGCATGGTATTCACATTTAAGGGTTTATTTTTTGTATTGGAGAAGTCATTTAACTAAAAAGTACTTATTGCGATTCATCCTTGTTGCACTGGAAATCCATTTTCTTGTCATTTAAGTTTCACGGAAAGCAATCAAACATTTAGCGTTAAGTAGTTTTTCACACTAGTGGCATTAAAAAAATAAGTCCCAGAATCTTGCCGTCTTGAGTATTGACAGGCTGCTCCGAGCAGCATGAAATGGCATTGATCCTAATCGATACATTGTTTCGTGAAAGGCACTGTATGGGATTCAAGTTGGCGGGTTACTGAAACGCATTAAGTGACAATAATGCAAATTTCCGTTCGTTTCTTCGTTCGTTTCTTCAAATGCCGTTCTGTGCGTTCGAATTGACTCCTTCTTACCGGGATTTCAACATCCGATGGAAAATTCCTAAAAAGCTGGAAATATAATGATAAACGTTTTTTTTTTTCGACCTGCTGGCCTTAAAAAATTGACTTGCTTACACTTCCATTTTTTACAGAATTTTCTCAAAAACTAACCCTTAAAAACTAACATCCATCCGCACCTTATCTCTCATACCACTCTTTATTATCGCCTTGCCTTCCTGGCTTCACCTCGCACGCATGTCCCTTCTCTCTCGCTTTGCCTCGCAAAGCAAGAGAGTAGGGACTTGCGTCAATACCACCATGCTTATCCCACTCCGATCCACCTCTACGCACTCCTCCAACCAGTGGTGCACTCTTGCATCCCCCTTCCCGCACAGTTCACACATATTCTTCTCCCTAAAAAGCCAGAATCTATTGAAACCATCCATGCACCCACATCTCATACCCGCTATAAGCTCCTGAGTCCCCTACTGCCTTATCTCTCTCAATGCTCTTTTTCTTAACCATCTCATATACCTTGCTTCCTTCCTCGTGCATCCTTCTCACTTTATCCATCTGCAGTCCATTCATTCTAGAATACCTTTCCCTTTCAACCTCCATCTTCCCACCCCCTCTCCTGTTCTCCTTCTCCCACCAACACTCCCTGACCAGCTTATTTCCCCCCTCTTTCAACAATTTCTTCTCATATTTATACGCCCAACTCCCCGTTAGAATTTCTACACTCGTTCTCCCCGTCTTCCTTCTGACAATATAATTAGGCGTGTTCCTTGCCAATATCAGTGTCCACTTTACATATTTCTCCTGTGTCCCATTTACCTCCTGGCTTTCCTTCCACCCCCACACCTCTACTCCATACAATAGCACACTCACCAGTATTATCTCTCACTATTATCGTCACTCTCTCTTTTATGTGACCATCCACTCGCCATTTCTCCGCAACAAGAAGCCCAGGTACACAAACTCTTTCACCTCCTGCACCTCCTTTCAATTTCACTTCCAATCCCCTCCCTTATCCCTTCCACCTCGTTTTCTGAACACCATAACCTTGGACTTTTCCGCACTCAGCTCTAACCTATCCTTATCCAGGTATCTCCATAACCTCTTCATCATCTCCTTTAAGGCCTCCTCGCTTCTTGCCAGCAACACCATGTCATCTGCTTACGCGAATGACAAAATTCTAACCCCTCCTACCCTAATTTCTCCTACCACTTCGGCCTCCAGCTTACTTTCCATATACGTGACTAAAATCGCAAAAAGCGCCACGTGCTGCAGAACATAGATATTGTCGATAGTACTCCTACCCGCCCTAAAGCCCGCCTGCGTCTCCGGCAATATTGCTTTCCCCTCAACATCCTTCCATTAAATGTTTAGTGCGTGATTAGCTATATAACACCAAATAAAAAATGCACTCCAAAAGTAATAGAGAAACATATAAATGTCTTGGAATACCGCAAGTGGAAACCCAAAAAGTGCGTGTGTTAAAAACGGCCCTTGAAAAAAGGTATCGCTAAATTTTCAGAAAAATGTGGGCTTCCGAATTACCTGGGAAGAATAAAATTCGAGCGACCAATATGCTGGTTGTTCCTATACTGATATACACACGTGATGCAGTAGAATGGAACGTCGATGAGTTAAAGCAACTTGACCGAAGCACACGCAAGATGATGACAATCCATCGAAGTCATCATCCTAGATCTTCCGTACCACGAATATACATTCCTCGAGATAACAGAGGTAGAGGCTTGCTAAGCTTGGAGTGTCTTCATCGAAGAACGGTTCCGGCTACAGCCTGCTCAGTTCTAAATAGCACAGATCCTCTTATGCGACTTGTACATCAACATGAAGCCGTCAATACTGCGGCGTTTCTATACCGTGCCGCAGATATGGCCGCAGAGGATCTTGGCCTCCCATTTTATTCCAGCGACACTACACATGGCCTAGCATCACTAACACCTTTGATGCTCAAAAGTCGTGTACAGGAAGCAGAACATACGCTTCTACTAAGAGAACATGCTGACAAGCCCCTTCATTGTAAATTGTACGGGATTATACGTAGAGAAGAGCTATCGATGGATCTTTTCAACATATTTCTCAAATCTGCTGGATTAAGATCGGAGACTGAGGGATTTCTTTTTGCCTATCAAGAAGGCGCTATAGACACCTTAGTTCACCGCGAGCTCATAATGAATGTACCTGTAGACGATAACAACTGCAGAGCGTGCAAGCAAGAGCCAGGAACACTTGGACATGTTCTCAGTGGATGCTCAAGGTATACATGCTACGGGTACATAGAGAGACACAATGCGGCTCTATAAGTGAAGACGAAGATCATTTACGTGACTCTTTTCTCGGCACCAGCCGATGGTAATATCACGGCAAAGGAGGAAGAAAAACGGGCGAAATATCAAGCACTTCTTTTCGAGCATTTCTTGGCCAACTCAACAAAATCCCGGCTTGCCAGCGTCAGGCTCAGTCCATCGCAAGCCAGATGCAAAAGGCTGTTCTTCTGGGATCACTTCATTTGATCCGTAAACGCTCTTCCTCATAATATTCTACAAAGATTTGTAGCTCTAAAAAGTATTCAGAGGTGAAACTTTCATCTCCAACTGGGCCGTCTGCCGCGTAAGGTCATCCTCGGCTAGAGACCGGACTCCAAGGAACAGTTTTGTACAAAGTCTCTTGAGTAAATTTCCCGCTCTTGCTTACCTTATAGGATAGAAGGAGCAGGAGTGGATGACGTACACGTTCAAGTTGCGTCGGGATTGGTTGCTTTAAGGAACCATGATCGTAGCTTCCGGAGCCTACCACTTTTCCCCTATGTTTTGAAATTTCTGATGTTTGATATATATATATATATATATATATATATATATATATGATAAATTAATTTTAAAATATTCATTGTTTTAGACGTGCTTATGAAAATATCTTCAAATTATTGCGACCTGGAGGAAGAGTTATCGTAACATTTCTAACGTATAACGACGGATTTAAGGCTTATTTGAAGACAAGTGAAAATCCTGTATATAAATCTTACATGAAGGTAAGGAATTTAGATATTACCACAGTCGAACTATACTTAATTCGCCTATTAAAGCACAATGGTAAGTATTTGTTTGTATTTGTGTTGTGTTTCTCGCTGATGTAAACTTATCCTTTACGAAGTGAAGATGCGCACCGCCAAGATTCCGAGATGTGTCAACATAGGAAAAGTGCTGCAAACTTAATTTGACTAGCACTGGGGATATGCAAGAAAACTCGTATTAACCCTAGAATGCTACTGTTTCTTTTCACAGCGTTCGTTACTACTCCTGGGTCTCTCAAACACTCGTGCGACTATTTTTCGATCAAATTAATATTTTCAAAGTTTTTTATTTTATTTTGAAGTTTGTTCTTTTGTGAATCGATCCTCGAATGCTAAACTTTTTTTGTTAATTATTAAGGAAAATATAAACAGCTCTACGCAAATAGCTGTTAACATCTTGAAGTAAACATTTCAAACTATTTGAACAAAAAGACCTTGGTTAAAAAGTAAAATCTCTATTGGGAAATTGCAAGGGGTCAAATTAGTGAATTTTGAGGTTAGAAGTTTTGGAAAAAGTACATTACGTGAGGTAAACAACAACGACCTGTTTTGTTCGCAACGCGCATTCCTCCACTTAGAGCACAATTCCATATCCGTTTGAGGATGAATCGCTGCTTTCTTTCTCCTCCAGCTGTGCTTCAGAAGGGCATTCTCCGCTATGCGAACGTAAAAGTGGCATCCCTAAACGATAGATCATATATTAAGAAACGTTTTGTCACAGAAACTGATAATATTGATAACATTTTTCACTTACTTCCGTTTCAAAATAGGTAAATATCAGTGTTGAGTAAGTTACTCTATTAAAAGTATCTAGATACAGTTACAGTTCCTTTTTTAAAAAAGTATCTAGTTACAGATACTGTTCCTTTTTTTAAATATCTAGATACAGTTACAGATATTAGAGAAAGTAACTTGAGTTCCTTTCAAGGTTACTTTATATTGTATCCCCCCCCCCCTCAAATTAAAAAACACGTTAAACAGAGTAGCTGTTTCTCAAAAGACTCAACCCCCAAGTTGCATCTTTGGGTGTCATTACGAGGCCTGAGACACAGAATAGCCTTTCGTAATTGGTCGTAATTGGCGCGCGATTAAAAATCGAGTTAATTATACCAATGGCGGCCAATGGCAGAATTACTCTAAGCAAGCCAATGCAAGCGCAGTAGCTTAAACGTAATTATTTTTGAAATAGGCGCGTTTGAGGACATGTACCAGGATGTCACGCGACCTGTTACATTATGATGGTATTGTAGTTTTTGTGGGAATTCATCAACCACCCTTATCACTCTGCGTACACACATGTACGTCTATATTACACTACCTTTCGCTAAGTTCAAACCTTCCCTTCGTTTTTATCTTCTTTATATAGATACAGTTTAGTTCAGTTATGTTTATTGTAGCATTAAATAGGGTCAGTGCCCAGTTGAAATGGGAATGATGACCATCAATGACAATTTTTTTAGTTTCTTACGTAAAATCTACTTATTTCCACCAGAGAGAGATTTATCATTTTTTATAGAGTGGAGTCTAATATTATTGTACGCTGGACATTCCCTAATAAAATGATCTAATGTATTAATTTTTCGCAAGTTGCACATCTGACAAAAACTGTCGCTATCATACAAATATTTGTGTCCACTTAGAAAATTCTCGGGTTCTTAGAACAACTCAAACGTAGTTGACAGAGTAAGCTTAGTTTATTACAGTTGACTTCTTTCAACAAATAGTCATTAGACGAGACAATACTCATAAAGTTAAAAGAATATTTTGAATTGTTTACTACTAATAAATCGTCGTTCCTAATTCATTTTTGACATTTTGACATTATTTCCTCCAATCGTTCTTTGTTAACTTCCGAACAGTGCTTTACGAATACATGATTAAATTCTAGGTTCTTCAGTAAGTGTTCAACTTGAGCTGCCTAGTTATGCTTTATCTTATTTGATTTTAATAGAGTCGTCCACAAAAATTTTGTTTGCCTTATAGTTCAGTTTTTTATAAACTTTGACTCCCAAGTGAAATGAAAATTTAATTTTATTTACTTGATCATTCACAATAATTTATTAAAAAGTGACAAAATATCAACCGGAAGTGTCGATTTTTTAGACGACCGATATAAAAAAATACAGATCGATTATTTTTAGTAATCTCATGGGAAGAAAAAACGGGATCACTTCCCACTAATTCTTCGTTCGAGACTTTAAGGACCTTTTTAGTTTCACGAATGCACGCTTTGGGGTCACTTGAGTTTGGGGAAGGTTCTCAATTCAAGCATTCGTTTACCGAAAGTAAATGTAAAATGACAGGTGTCAAATCTGATAAGAAGGGTTTGCACACACAAGCTCATGGTGCATCACTAATAGATGGTGGTTGTCCGCTATGCCCTGGTAAGCACTTTGTTTTGTTTTGTCCTCTTCTTAGGTCCGAGACTCCTGATCAGCGACGAGAACTAATTCGTAAGTGTGGGTTATGTTTCAATTGCTTGGGAAAGCACGTGATCCGAGAGTGTGTCTTACCCAAGCGTTGTCAAACTCGCTCCGGTGAATCATCATACCATACTACATCGGTCTTTTAGTAACGCTTCAGGAAGTGTATCTGGCACTACAGCAGAGCCTACCACGTCTAATTTAAATGTAAATTGGACCGTGTTTACATCTGCTATGTCTTCCGTCAATTTGCATGTTGCTAAAGCTCCTCTATTGCTATATCAGCCCGTGCTTCTAGCCACTGCAACCGTTTCCACTGAAGGATCAGATGGCTATTTATATTTTTCTCGGGCGTTGTTCTTCGGCGAACAACGCGAAAAAGCCTCTCGAGGTTTGGTAAATGTTAGCGTGACGTCATGTGATAATCCTGAGGCTAGTTTTTATGTACGCTGTATTGTTTTACCGAAGCTTACGTCTTATGTACCTCCTCGTGGTATTTCTACGGATCATTGGCTCCACATCCAGGGGCTGGAATTGGCGAATCCGCTTGTCGGTCAGGGTGGCTCGATTGACATGATTTTAGGTGCAGAAGTTTACTTATACGTCATTGAGGGAGGAGTCCCAAAGGGTCCTTTGGATACTTCTACGGCGCAGAAAACTTCGTTGGGCTGGATCTTGTCCGCTCTATTTTCTGAGGAATCTCTTTCGTCTTTCGTCTTTCGTCTTCTCTCCACTTATCAGCGTTCCGGAGATGGCCACTACATTCTTTGACTTCCAATCAAAAGTCAGTCGATGAATCTGGGAGATTCTCGTTCTGCCCCTCATAGAATGTTCATGATTCTCGAGAGGCATTTTCGATGAGATCCTGTTTTGCATCAAACTAACACACAGAGCTTACAGGAGTATGCGGTTTTAGGTGAGATGGACGTACTGTTCAATCCTGATGAGCTACAATCTACTCAGGGATATCTTTTACCACATCACTGCGTCATCAAGGAAACCAGTTCTAGTACAAAATTGAGACCGGGTTTCAATGATTTTCACCGAAATGATTTAGGTATTTCTCTAAATGAGCTACAGCACTCGGAGCTTAAACCTCAAACAGACATACTGTCTAAACACCGTAACTTTCGGGTTTGCTTCGTCTCCTTACTTGGCGATCTATAATTTACATCAGCTGACAGAAGACGAAGGAATCAACTTTTCTTTGGCTCCGGATATTCTGAGGAACGAAATTTTAATAGCATCGTCTTATGAATTTACTCAAGAACCAACCCACAGGGCGCTCGGAATTTTTTGGCAACCTGTTTCGGATTGTTTTCAGTTTCAGGTTTAACTTTCTGAGGAATCTGGGATACTAACAAAAAGAAACGTTTTCTCCGAGATGGTTCGCCTCTTTTATCCGCTTGGATGGCTTGCACCAGTCTGAGATGAAGCCAACATTTTATGCAAATTTTGTGGAAACTTAAAATAGATTGGGATTTGTCCTTGCCTACTGATCATATTGTTCCATGGGGGAAGTACAGGAGCGAGCCAAGGCTAAGGTTGCTCGCCGTAAGGAGACATCTCTGCCTCGTTTAGAACTTTGTGCAGTTGTTCTGCTTGTTTGGCTGGTAGTTCATGTTCGCTCGGTCTTGTATCTACCGACTATGGTGCCGAGTCATCTATGGTCTGACTCGGAAAATACTCTCGATTGGATCAGAGGCCATCCACTACGAAGGATGACATATATTTCGAACCGGGTTTTAGAAATACAGATTGTCTTGCCTGACGCTATCTGGCATCATATTTCAGGGACCGAAAAACCAGCTGATTGTGCGCCTCGAAGAATTTCTCCTGTACGTTTGGAGAGCCATCCTCTCTGGTGGGCTGGACCACCTTGATTATCACAACAGCCCACTTTTTGGCCATCTCCTATGAGCTTGATAGATCCGAGCATCAACAGAGAGGAAAGGACCGTTGTCCATGCTGCAGCAGTTGAACTTGATCCACCGTGGTCCCTGCTGGGTCGACAATCGACCCTTACGGAACTACTTCGCATTACTGCTCTCTGTCTGAGATTCATCGACCGGTCGCGGAAGAAATCCTTTGACCTTCCTCCATCTGAACTTACCCCAGACATTTCGAAACGTGCTTGATGCCGTCTGATAGGGTATGCACAACGTCGGCACTTCTTCGAAGAGTTTATGTTGCTGCGCAAATTACTCACGGTTACTACAAAAAATCCTTTACTTCGTTTGCTGCCGTTTTTGGACTCTAAAGGCTTACTACGAGTGGGAGGTCGTTTAAAACATGTTGTTTCGGACTTAGACGATCGATGTATATTCGATGATCTCATAGAGTTAATCGAGCGTCTAGACCCTTTGCTATAAGCGGTCTGGATTACGCTGGTCCCATTTGGTTGCGAACTACAAAAGGTCCAGGCCACGAGTCATACAACGGCTACATTGTGGTTTTTGCCTGTTTCGCTACGCGAGCAGTCCATTTGGACTATACTAATGATGGTTTCATAGCGGCTAACAAACGATTTACTGCTCGACGTGAGATAAGCATCTTCCTCTACAGAGACTGCAGTACTAATTTTGTGTGAGCTGATGAACAGCTCAGTACACCTTTCAATGAAGCCTCAGCTGTCTCAGCGACCATGAGGCGTCATCTTGCTGAAAACGGAACTACGTCCCACACTTCGGAGGACTTTAGGAAGCAGCTGTTCGCTCTGTGAAACATCATCTTTATCGAGTAGCTTATCAGACATATGTTCAAAGATTTCTGGACCAGACGGTCCTCTGAATACCTGCAAGAACTTCAGGCTCGTCCGAAGTAGCAGAGGCCTGTGCCTCCAATCAAGATCTATGATCTCGTGCTCATCTCTAGGTCCCGTCATTGCTACACGTCCGGACGCTGGAGGTCATGTCAGGTGCGTTAGTCTACAGACGGCTAATGTGACTCTCGATAGACCCATTGTAAAGTTGTGTGTCTTTCCGGTTCACCCTTCAGAGGTTCAATCTATCGCGTGAGTTTTTTTCGGCTATAGTGAGTGTAATTTTTCGCTTTAACCATCGAAAGGGTGGGGAAGGGGGCATCTTCCGGATAATTCATGTTGGTTTCTTCTATTTTTTCTGTATCGTATGACTGTGTGCTGTGTGAGTGCTATTTTCTCATTCTTGCATTCGTATAAGTATCAACCAAGCCTTTTCTACCCTGTTATCTTCTCTCCTCATCAGACAAATTTGTTGTGCTCAACAAATAATAATCATGACTCAGTGACTATTTTACCAACAACATTCAAATACTGCATTGCATTGTTTTTCGTTCAGCAATCTTTCTCATCGCTAATGATAAGTGATTTTCCTGGAAAGTGCTCCAATTTCAACGTTGCTGAGACTCGAGGAATAGAGAAGAAAAAAAATTAATGGGATGAATGGCGTTATACCTTTGTAACATCTATTTTTATATATTTAATTTATTAATTCAAAATGATAATTGTTTTAGGAAAATCGTAACATACATATATACAATGTTGGCAATATTTCATCCAGAAAATCTAACGTCACTTTTTTTATGGATGCTTTTATAAATGCTTGCATGAATACTTCTATAAAATTGTTATAAAATTTATAATTATAAGATTTTTAATTACTTTTATAAATACTTTGTTTCATAATAGACTTATTGCGTAAATACCGGCTCCCAGTAGAATCGCGGTAAATTACACATTGTGGCCACGTCTCACGACCCTGAGATAGGTGGCCCGATGAAATAACGACGACAGGCCGGCGTAACCAAGGATGGCAGCTTTCTGCATCCATCTCGCAAGTCCCTTGGCAGATTTTTGGCACGCGGGTATGGCTTCAAGGTTACGAACCAGTGATAGTTTCGCACTTCCGAGAGCACCGATCACAAGGACAATTACGTCAATAGAATATTTTGGGTTCAGTCGTCGCAGCTCCCATTTAAGGTCTTGATATCTCTCCTCCTTTTTCTTCTCCTTGACAGTGATGTTGCTTTCGGCCGGAGCCAAGAATTCGATCACGAATATGGTACGTTTCTCGAAGTCTTGGAGAACGATGTAAGGCCTCTAGTGTGCAACGGAGACTGCTGTCCGAAAATCGTAGTTCCAGAAAATTTGGCACTTCCAGTTTTGGACAATTGACTCTATCTCCCTTCGAGCGCTCGGCAGGGGAGAGTCGTGGCCAACACCGTAAGAGAGACACATATTGTAATAACGCACTCTTAGGGCCGCATTATGTCTGTAGATATGTCGTTTCCACGTGGGTGGGATATCCAGATAGTATGTGTTCTAGGTACTCAGCGTGTGCATGACACGCTCTGCACATATGGCTGGGAACTTCTTGACATAAAATGTGGTCACGGTATGCTAAGGTGGAAATGACATCGTCGTGTCATGCGAAAATAAAACCCTCTGTACCTTAATGAAGCCCTGATGATCTGAGGAAAGCAAAAGTTTGCTTCTTTTACAAGGACTGTCTTTCTTCATTTCTGTGAAAGTTTCCGTGCATTTGCTTGTCTAGTCGCTGTTGGTGAAATTATTCAGTCTCTGCTTTCTTTACTCCGGCTTTTAGGAGTGAAGCATCTAGATAGAGTAATGCACTTTTCTCACTGCTGATGTTAAAATTCAGGCCAAGGGTCTCGGCCGCTTGCTCCGCGGCTTTGTAAAAGAACGCTTCTTTGCCAATCATTTCGTGGTTCCTGACCATTTTTAGGAGAAGATCTCTGCCGTTTTCAACGATTTAAGCTGTCTTTAGAACAATTCGATTATGAAAACACTGGAAATCTAGACGTCCGCGTCCGCCATGACGGCGTGAGATGTATAATCGTGGAACAGACGAATTGATATGCAACCTTTTATGCATATGCATAATTTACGTGTGGTGATATCAAGGGCCGTTATATCGTTTTTTGTCCATTAAACCACCCTAAACGAGGAGAGTAGAACCGGGACGGCAAGCATGTTAGTCGTAAATACCTTGATCAACGCCGACAGATCAGAAGATCAAATCTGTCGAAGATGCTTCGATATGCTTCGAAGAGACTCCTTCACTGATGTTACATCCTGAATGGGGCTTGTATGTATTGGTCTCTCTAGTTTTCAAATATCTATTAACAATTACATCCACAAGCACAGGGTTCTTGGGAACGCCAGTCATCTTCCCTTTCTTCAGATTAATTTTGGCACACTTGTCCAATCCAATGTCCATCCCAATCTCTCCTGTGTACTTTTCAAAGATATTTAAAACATTCGAAGTTTGCTTTTACCAGAGGCATATATCTTCAGGTCATCCATATAAAATACATGAGTAATCTGACGCTCGCGATAATTAGTGTCGCCACAGAGGTATCCAGAAGAATTTCGTTACGCGAGAGTTACAGGCAGAAGTGTGATGCGGAAAAGCAAAGGGCTCATGGTATCGCCCAGAAAGACGCTGCTCTGGAAGTTGTCGTTGTTCGTTATCACACGATAATTTCCAGATGAGATAGTAAATCTAGTTTTCTAACGGGGCATCAATCTCTCTATACATCTCACTATGTGTGGATGCACCTTCAAGCTTTCCAACAGACAGATGATAACTCTGTGAAAGCTCGAAACGAATGCTTTATGGTATTCAATCCAGGCCATTGACAGGACGCACACTGGACTGCAGCGTCTTCACAGACGCACCTGACAATTAGCAGGTTCTCTCGATAGCCTTCTACACGTCTTTTCGAGCCACGTTGTTCGTACATCTCTCGCCAAACAGGCTCAATTCTTTGAACAATGCTGCTGTTCAGGACAGCTGTAAACATCTTATACAGTGTGTTCGAACAAGCTATTGACCTTTAATTCTTTGGGTTGGACAAGTTGCCTTTTTTTCGGTAGGAGTATAGTGCATCCTAACATCAGTCACTGTGGAATGGGCGTTTCCGACTTTAAATATGAGGTGAATATGCGGGCCAAATGTTGGTGTGTAGAAGTAAAGTTCTTCCACCATAAGTTCTTGATACAATCTGGTCCTGCAGCGGAAAAGTTCTTCGTGCTTCTAAGTGCTTTTTCCACCTCTTCGGCAGTGATTGATGGACATTCCTCCTCAGATGTTATGAGGTTGTTGCAAAACTCCTTGAAGCGGATGATATTATTAGTATCTTCTTTCAACTCCAGTGTTTTCGGGATCTTGCATACCTCTTCAAAAAGTCTCCACCTCGTTGGAATTGGCTGGATTTTTGACAGAAACAGGGTGATCGCTGAAGAGGCGCGAGGGGTCAGCGAGAAACTGTTGATTCTCCCTGATCCATCTCTCCCTCTTATGTATTCTCCTCCTTGCATCAGATAAAATCCGTATTTTGTCAACAATATGCAGCTTGATTGTCAGCAGCTTTGACTTGTTCAGTGTGTGATTCAAGATCCTTAATTCTTGAGCGAACTTTCGAACCCTTTCCGTGGACGGTCTACCAGATGTTATGTAGTCAATCAAACATTGAACACGGAACGCATTCTGTCTTGCCCATCCAATCAGATTTTGGGGCTTAGGGGGAACTTGCACGTTAATTTTCCTCCTTGTCCTGAAATCGTGATTGACTTTCAGAAGGTGCCTACTTTCCGCGGTTGTTCTTAATGTTGCTTCCTCAGCTTCGTCTGCAGCTTAATCAAGCAGCGGTTAAGGAATTTTTAAAGAGTTGGGCACGTTGATTTTGCAATGATTGAATCGAAACGTATTGAAGCTCTAGGTGTTTCTGGCACCACAGAGTGTGCATACGCGCCATAAAGCCTCGGTTGTAATAAAGCCGACCGATTGTCGGGTGCTCTGCGCGTTTGATCGTTTTGAACCGCATCTACACCTTTTTGGTGGTCTGGTGGTGTTATTGTTGTTCCCACGAGCACTAGGGAAAGAGTTCGTCCATCCTGTAGAGCCCCGGATGCAAGGATCTGGCTGCATACACTGACAGGTCGCCCGGTATCCCAGAGTTGCCGTTCAAGACACCTCACCAGGTCCCATTCAGCTTTTGGCACTGTTGTTACGCCTTCGCTTAGGGGTTATTCCTTCGGGACCATCCCTGGACAATTGTCCCTGGACAATTGTGGCTTTGTCATAGGCCCTTCGGTTAGATTCCAGAGGAATATATGGGTAATTTTCAAATTGCAGGCAAATTTCAGCACCTACAGTGGCAATCACATTATTATTAGGAATTAAATATTTCATAACGGAAATTTATTTTATCACATCTAAAAATTCAAAATCGAAAAGGGGCAGTTTTGAAAATAAGAAATAATGATTAAATTCGTACATGAAATACGGAAAGTGGATTTAAGGTTAGGAGTTTGATGAAAAAGAGGGCTAGCTTTTAAAAAGTTAAAAAATTCAAACTATTGTAGATAATTTTTTCGAATATAAGTAAGGTAACCTGATAAATTAAAAGTCTAATTGTTACTATTATTTTGTATTTCAATCAATCCGTTTCAAATTACAGAAATGGAAACAACGTGACTATAGTACTATTAAAGATTCAACATTCACTAAAACTATTTACATGATTTGTTATGCCGTCTTTCAAATGTATTAAAATCTATTTTCTACATCGTGTCACATACTAACTAAGTAAAATTGAAAATATGAACTCATGAAAATGCAACAGGTGAAACGCAAATTACTGAAACTGGGTTTTAACGCAAGTACGGAAATGACGTTTTTCAAGGAATCTGTATTATCATTAGAAAATAACAAAAATTTTAACGTCTTTTTCAGACTAGATGGAGCTATGGAACAAATTGAAAAGAAGTTCAAAAAATTAAAAATTAATTTTTTATTTAAATTAATCAGAAGTTCTGTGGTTCGACTCCTAGCGGAGCGAAAGAAGATCTTTTTTCAGACAAAATTAATTAAAATGACGCTTTAGTTGTCAAAATGCACTTTTCAGTTTTAATATCGGATTCACAAAAAAAGAATTAATATTTTAAGCTTAATTTTATAGAATCTTATATTCAACGATACGCTTAATATTTCTGTATTTATTACTCAACTGTCACAACAATATTCTAGTAGAAAAAATGAACGTTCGGTAATGAACACTGAAATGACAAAAATCGAGGGACACACTTTAAGGTCTTTACAAAATTATTTATTTGGCTTCAAAAATGAGCATAAATTAAACTTATGTTTCTCTAAAGTTTACGAACGTGATGCGTTAAGCGTTTTTTAGGTTACTGTCTTAAAAAAAGGAGAAAATCAGTTTATCCTTGTACAAAGTGAGGTTGTGACGCCGTACGATGATGACGTTTGGGGTGTTCTTATATTAAATTGAAGTAAATAGGAACAGAAATGAAAAAAAAACTGGACATTTTGTAGAGGATGATAATAAGTATTCATTAAATTTAAAAGAAAAATCCGTACTAGTTCCTAAGTTTATGCTATACTACTGGGACTTCAAGTTTGCATTCAATTTGACAATTACCCATGTATGTATGTATGTATATAT